>AZIM01000912.1:11569-25306 GCA_000516915.1 Ophiophagus hannah
AACTGGTTGTTGGAAGAAATCATTAGGGTGGAGAACCGGTTGTTAAATTATTTGAATCCCACCACTGCTGTTATGTCAATCAAAGTACAGAGGTGGGAGAGCCTGCAAAAAATGACTGAGTGTCAAAGTAAAAGTGAAAGCATGCACCTCACTTTTGATAAACTATTCGTTGAAAGGTCCTTTGTGCTCTCTGACTTGATTGTTTTCTTGCAAATGTTTGATTACTCAAACTAGTTAACATCATCAGGGCTAGTAAGGAGTAGGATTTGTTCTCAACTTATCTTCTAATGGCTTGCCCTGTCAATGCTGGTGGGAGTGGTCTTAGAGCAGGAGTGTCAAACTGGCAGTCTGTGGGTCAGATGCGTCACATGCAGGCCACGCCCATCCCAGCTCCATGAAGGGAAAAAACCGTCATGATACCCGTGATGGCAATGTGATGCCACGGGTTTGACACCCGTATCTTAGAGTTTCTTTCATTGGACTGTATATTATTATAGCTTCTTTAACTGTTTCTTGACTGGGGACATTATTCACTTCTTGATTATTATTAATCTGATGTTAATCTTGGTTTTAATATATCTTCATCTGGATGTTGATTGCTGGTAGGGAGGTGTTTGGTCTTTTTGTTCCCTTTTTGGCTTGGTTGATTGCCTCTTTTGCACAGTATGTAGATGTTGTTTATATCTATGTGTCTACTGATAGCCGAATTGTCAGATTGTCAGGCTTCCAAGAATACTCTAGTGTTTTTGGACTTAGCTTGGTCAAAGATGGTCATAGTTTTCCAGTCAAAACTATGGTTAAATCTGTCCACGTGTTGAGAAATTAAAGAGTTTTCATCATCTCTTCTGACTACTAGTTGGTGATCATGGATGCATTCTGCTAATCTTCTGCCTGTTTATTCTACATAGTGGCTGTTGCAGTCTTTATACTGTATGTTGTAAATGACTCCTGTTTCTTCTTCTGTGACTGCTGGTTTTTTGTTTGTTTGTTTATTCAAGAAGTTTTGGAGGGCTTTAGATGGTTTGTGTGCCATGCTAATTCCATGTGATTGTAATAGTCTGTTGGCGGTTTCTGATATGTTTTTGAGGAAGTTTTGGAGGGCTTTAGTTGGTTTGTGTGCCATGCTGATTCCATGTGATTGTAATAGTCTGTTGGCGGTTTCTGAGATGTTTTTGAGGAAGTTTTGGAGGGCTTTAGTTGGTTTGTGTGCCATGCTGATTCCATGTAATTGTAATAGTCTGTTGGCAGTTTCTGAAATGTTTTTGATGTATGGCAGTATTATCCTTTTTTACGGCTTGAGTTGGTTGTGCTATATTATATATTGGATTGAGTGGTCAAAGCATTTGTTGATGAAGCTGCATGGATATCTAAATTGACATCAATTCCAAAAACCAGAGTCATCTACAACATAAGAAAAGCATTTCCAGCACAGACCTGGATTCAAGAATTTTCCCAGCCCTTCCTATGAGATAAAGCAGAAATCCGTGATTGAAAGTGAAACTTGTTCTTACATTCCTTTGAATGTGAGCAGAACATCAGCTCAGAGATGAAAGATGAAGAAACAGAATATTTGTTACATTTATATATCGCCCTTCTCTTATTGAAGAGACTCTGCGCAGCATCCAAGAAGGACATATCAGATTTATCTATTTGTCTGTCCATTGTGAATATTACTTTGTCTAAACAAGGTTTCATCTTCTTTAGAATCCACCAACAATCCTCAATCTGATATATCAGCAGGGAAAAGAGGAGCCATACGGTCTCACATCAGGCAATTGCCATGGAGTGGATGGAATAGTAGCCTAGCAGCCTCTCATGGATAAACCTACAGTATTTTCCCAGCAAGACTGGAAGGCATGCAAGATGATATTACCTGATCGAAATCCAGCCAAAAGATTCCAGAGGATAAGTGGTAACAGATTTGCAAGAGATCCAGATTTTTGCAGATCTAAATTTCCACTTCTTCCCACTTCAACATAGCACCCTCCACTTCTGATATGTTATTGAAAGGACCTGGTTGAATTTAAGGTTACCCTTTTACTTCCCCCCCCCAAAGCAAGACAGTGTAATCTGCATAACATGCAAATTAAGAGCTAATTACACAATTTGGGCATACAAAATTAGCCTACCTAATTTGCATAATTCTCACAGCCAGTTTCTATCCCTGCTCTTACCACAAGCAGAACACAGCAGGGTGGGGAGCCAGAGGGGGCCTGAACTGGTTCTTTAGTTGCAAAGGGAAAAGGGCTACTCATACCAAATTCTCTTTATGTCAGTATTGTAGCTGCATTTTTATTTGGGGGGGGAGGGGGGGAGAAGAATTTTACTTCATCTCTGTTCTTCTGTTTTCATCTCTACTCTGGCCTTAATTCATTATGTATGAAATTCTAGCAACACAACGCCTCGGGTTCATGCACCTCAGTTTCCAGCAAGTCGTTTAAATGCTTAATATACATATTTTCCCTCTATGTTATCTAATTCTCACAATTAAGTTCATGCAGGAATGGACCCCCAATGATATCAAACCGCAATCTCATAAGCCGTAGCTACATGGTTAAGTGTCACAGACGATGAGAAAGGCTTAACAACATTTGGGGAACCAGATGTTGCCTATACCAGATCTAAAATAAGGTGGTGTTTGGATTCTTGGGATGTTCCCAGGAAAATACTGAATACTAAAACTTCAGTCCAATGTCTAAGAGGAAACCACCATACTAGCAGAGGAAATAAACCAGCCATTTAAGGAGTAAATCCATTTTCTAGATGATAAAATGTACAATACTAAAGGAATGGCTCACATGACTGACTGCTGTTCCACACAAGACTATCTGGGTAGCTCAATCATCTGCAAATGAGTCCAGCAATGAGCATTCTTCCAAGCAGGGAAACAGGCAGAACATCTTTTTTTTTATTACAGACCTTTATAATTTTTTTCCCCTGAGGTAAAAGTAAAAAGGTAAAGGAAGGTAAACATAAAGTGATCCCTGCACATTTTACTCCACTAGTTGTTACCAGCTACAGGAGGCCGTGCTCATCTCAGTTTCAAGGCCACTGAGCCAGGGCTGCCCAAGACATTTCTGTAGTCACATGACCAGCATGATGTCATGGAGCTCTTGTTACCTTCTATGGAAGTGGTATCTATTTATCTACTCGCATTTGCATGCTTTCAAACTGCTAGGTTGGCAGGAGCTAGGCAAGGATGGGAGCTCACCCCCATTGCATGGCACTAAGCTCTCAAACCTTGCCGGCTTTCCAGCTGACAAGTCCAACATCTTAACTGCTGAGCCACCATGCTGTGCTGCCCTTTTCCCCCTGAGGGCCATGCTACAATACCAATATGTTGAAAAAGATTGCTTTAGATTGGCAGGTAGGCTGGCTGACATTAAACATTATACAGCTGTATTCTTTTATATATATATATAGGCAAAGATATGTCATTATCCTAGCCTTCAAACCACAAGGGCAATAACCAATTTCCTGTCACAATCAACATGTTTTGGAGGTTAAGATCAATAGTCACCTGCTCTGTGGGGCACACTGTCTTGCCCACTCCATAGAACAGCTGTTATCTTTATTTGCTACAAAGCTGTGTTTCCATAGCATCCTTATATAAGACTTCACCCTCCCTACTAATACAAGACAAAAGTCTCTTGTGTGCTTCTGGAGTGTCCTTTCTAAACAGAACGTTGAGTTGTACTAATATAGTACATTCTCATAACTGTTATCTTCCCCTTAACTGACAAGCTACTGGATATCAACAGCAAAATCAATCAATCAACTACTGCAACTTCCAACATCTGCTGCTGAGATGACTGCTTAATTGAAGGGTTAGTCCTGATTGCTGCTTTCAGCTGAATTTGCTGATTTACTCATGATGAGATTTATCTGCAATTATAATCTCTTAAAACTCCCTTAAAATCCAAGTCTAACTCTAAGCAATTAAGCAGGCATGTTCATGTTGCTTTCTGGGCATTCTGCAGCCAGTCTTCCAAGATTTTCTTTTCTTAATCTTCTCAGTCATGCCTACAGCGTTGGGATTTTTTTTTGATGATTTTTTTTTGATCCAAGGGCTGACTAGGTTTATTTCAGATTAACTTTCGGAAAGCGCTCATGGTCAGATGGAATTTAACTTCCTAACTGATTGAAACTACCTTTTATTTTATTTTTTTATTTTTTTATTATTAGAAAAACTTTATTAAAAGTTAAAAAGATATATACAAAATACAACGCATTTCGTTAAAAATGAAACAAAAACAAAAAATGTATACATTACAAATTAGTTAGATGGTGCTTTCTTATCAAACAATATTCTAATACTTATCTCATATATCTGGTCAGTACTCCTTCTATAACCTCTTTATATTCTTCCTTCCTTATCTATTTACTCGCTGGTTTCTATTATTTATCCAATTATACCAGTTTTCCCAGNTAATATTTTGAGTCTTCCTTTTCTTTTAATCTTAGGGTAAGTTTGTCCATTTCANNNCAATCGTAGACTTTTTGGATTATTAAGTTTTCTACTGGCATCCGATCACCCTTCCAACATTGTGCAAGTGCTATCCTCGCCGCCGTAATTATATGTAAAATTAAATATTTTATTTCTTTTGCATATTCACCTTTTATTATTTCCAATTAAAAAAAAATTCTGCCTTAAATTCTAATTGAATGTTCGTAATTTCTCTTATCCATGTTTGTATTTTTGTCTAATATTTTTTATTCTTTGGGCAAAGCCACCAAGCATGGAAGAAGGTACCCTTTGTTTGTTTGTATTTTCAACAAAGTGGGCTTAAATTTGGATACATATTGGCTAATCTCGAAGGGGCCAGATACCACCGATAACACATTTTGTATTGATTCTCTTTATATACTGTCGATTTTGTTATTTTGTAATTCTTTTTTCCAAATTCTTTCCCAGTCTTCTAAATTAATATTATGCCCTACATTCCTTGCCCATGTTATCACTACCTTTTAAAGTGGCCAAATCAATTTAAAAAATTGTACGGAATTTGAAGGATTTGGTGTTCTGACTAAATTCAGCTGTTTAATATCTTCAAAATCCAGCTATAGGCAGTCCTTGACTAATAAACACAATTGGGGCCAGAATTTCCATTGCTAAGTAAGGCAGTTGTTAAGTGAGTTGCATCCAATTTTATGGCCTATTTTGCTAAGCGAATGGCATGGGAGTTCAGTGGAATCTAGCTTCCCCTGCTGATGTTGCTTGTCAGAAGCTGCCTGGGAAGGCTGCAAATCACATGACCCTGGGATGCTGCCACCATCATAACATACATACTGGCTGCCACATGCCTGAATTTTGATCATGTGATCATGGGGCTGCTGTGATGGTCATAAATGTGAGGAATGATCGTAAGTCCCTTTTTTTCTGGTGCCATTGTAACTTTGAATGGCCACTAAACAAATGGTCGCAAATACAAACCTGTAATTCCCAGATCTTGGTCATAATGTCAAAGACTGTAAATTATAGGTTCCAAGAGGCTTTTCTCTACATCTCCTTGCACAGCCTGTGAAGTGTTTTTTACAGACAACTTTAGCGGTTTTATTTTACCCACAGAGTAAACTGTCAATTATTCCACCTAATTTTGTGATAAATCCCTTCTGGTGTGAAAGGTGTCAAAGGAATTCATAAATTAAAGGGACAGCCAAATGACCATAGGCACTAGTTATACCAAGTATCAGAAGAGGAGTTTATGGAAGGCCTGCACTCTTTCTCTGACAATGACAGTTTTTCCCACTCAATCCTTTTTTTCACTATACAGCCACTTGATTGAGATAGGCGGCTACAGAAATGAATGAATGAAAAAGTGAATGAATGAATGAGTGTTCTCAGATAGCTACTATCTTCCTGTTAGGGCCATTTCACAGGTCACTATTCAGTTCTCTGCTAATATCATTTTGGGGCAGAAATCTATTGAGCATTAAAAACAGATGACTAAGGAGACAGAAGCCATGTAGAAAACTCACAGGTCTGGTTCCCTGCACCTTTCCTTTAAAAGAAGTGTCAAAGTAAAAAAGGGCAATCAAAATGAAAAAAAGACATTAACATTATGGTTTGTAAGCCATGATTTATGATTGGTATGATTTGTGAATCCAGTTGACTATGGCAAATTATAATGAGCTACAGTTAAGCAAACTATGATTAGCACAAGAATGTTTCCCTCTAGGACAGGGCTGTCAAACTTGTGGACCACGGGCCGGATGCATCACGCACTGGCCATGCCCAGTTTAGCAAAGGGGGAAAAAGTCACAATACGTCACATGACAACATGAGTTTGACAACCCTGCTCTAGGACATATTATATTTCACCTCTAACATTTCTATAAAGCTGGCTATTTTAAGCACCATGGGATGGAAGCAATGAAGCAAAGCAATGTGGTTGCATCACTTGACTCTTAGAAATGAGGGTGGGGGGGCCTATGCACATCCCTAAAATATGCTTTCAAAAAGGATTTTCTTCTGTTTTACTCCATTGGTGGACATATCTTTCCCAAATACATACTTTCTATTTGAATTTTTGAAAAGAGAAAATGACATTCCTTAAGCTGCCTACATGGTGTGGCCAATCTGCAATTCAGCAGATTCCATTTTAGGAGGTTATACCAGTGCACATGCATTGCAATCTACTTTTTTTTTTAACATCCCTACTTGAAGTCTGCTGTTCTTCCTTTTCCTCCAAGTCCACTTTTTTCATTTTTTGTCACAAGAATTGTCTCGGGAAATTTTGAAACTGCTCTGAGGTTAATTCCAGAATTCCAGAGTACTGCACAAGGGTGATTCAGACTGATGATCAAAATGCATCAACTCTTACTGGTCTCTTTAGTCTGCCCAAAGATCCACTGAAGACTATGTGCTGAGTGGCAGGCCCCCACATTTCACATGCAGAGCTTACTGGCAACAATTATTTTTCAACACTGATCTACTGCACTTGAAGGCATTAGGATGCTACAGAGTGATTGCTTGGTTCTTTTTTCCAACACACTGCTATTGATGAACAGGTTTATTGCTCTTTTGTGGTCATTTTAAACTGCTGTGTTTGTTTGGTTATTGTTTTTGCTAGGTGGGCTAAATTGTGAATTCATTTTGCTGCACAGAATTTTGTGGTTATCATCTTTTTCTCCTGATCTGTGCTTAGCAAAATATAGTAAGTGCTGCTGCCTTAGAGCTTTTTATTTATTTATTTATTTAGTCAAACAATTATTAGACAACAGGTATAAATATAAACATGGTAATAAACACATGGAATGGATACAAACAAGAAAAAAGAAACAATAGGACAGGGACAGTAGGCACGTTGGTGCGCTTCTTCATCTGCTGTGGCTGTTTCTCTCAGCCTAACAACAGAGCTGTCTTTTATCCACACTTAATCAGATGCAACATCTGAAGAAGCCATTACGGTATTGGAGGCAAGAGTTATTACAAGCAGCCTTCTCTAACGGTAGCCAAATTCAGGGCTCTCTAATCCCCAATCTATGAATGATACTTGGTTAGGACCTCTTGGCTGAAAGAATGAATCCAAGCAGACAAACGGGGTTTAGATTCCAGGCTTCACAAACTTGAATTACACTTCATTCAATCTGTCAATGTTTACAGGCAGCTGCAGTCCCTGAAAGCACTGCTTTTCTGCCAGTTTGATTTATACATTCCCATAAAATCCGGCTTCCATAGGCTGACAACATACAGATAAACAGTAATGGGGGGGGGATTTCACTCTTTAATGATGATGAGAATTGTCTAACATGGAAAATTAGATTGGGAAGCAGTTCCAAGAATACATGTTCCTATGAGTTTTACTGATCGTCTGATGCTGCAGTTTCCCTAAAATGGAAAAAAAGAAAATGCTGCCTCCTTTTTGTATTCACTTTCCAGAATTCAATCAAGAAAGCTCTAAGCTGAATTGAACTTTAGTTCCCTTCAGCTCCAAATAACCTTCTCAAGGTTTAGTGGAAGTGGATTTACCTGGCAATGTAATTTCAAGGAGAGCAGCAATTTTTAACCCTCACCCATGGTAGAGGCCTGTCGTTTTCGTGGCTCTGGAGAAACCGGCCCAGAGAACCTTGGCAGCTTGCCACTCCCCTTAATTACAAAGTTTTAAACAAGTTGTCTTACTTTTAAATTATGGTTATAAATGTCATTTTAGAAAAGTATTATGAGCTTCCCTGGAGCCGGGGCTTTGAATAAATAAATAGAAAATAAAGACGGCTCCTTTTCAAAGGTTGAAAATAGGGTTGCCTGAATTGAACTGAACTGATGCACAGAAATCACTAGCTTTTGGCTCTAGAGGACTTAGAAACTCTGAAAAGGACAATTCAGCTATAAAAAGGAAAGGTGAACCAGACACGCGAGGGAAGGACAGACCTTTGTTCACCCCACGCATATATCAAACTCACAAAGCTTGAAGTGAAAATTGTCCCCCAGTGGTTCTACCCAACAATCCCAATGTAGGGACAAAACTGCCATGTAATTCAGAAAATCAGTCTGGACCAAGGTTGCTAATAAGATAAAAAACGTCTGTGCATTATTAATTGTGCATGAAGATTTTAAAATGGGAGATTCTTTTAGGTTTAATTAAAATATCCTGCAGGGAACTGATGACCTTTTGTGACTCTTACTATTATTTTTTTCATTGAGGAGAAGAATAAGTTAAATTCAGGGTTGACTTTCCCAATATCAAAATCTTAGGCCCCTGTACATTAACTTCCACACCAACATATCTGCCACATTAAGTTTTGGATATAATTGAAGATTTATACAAAACAATTCCATTTCTTTCTTTCTTTTTTTCATTACTGCTGAAATAAATTCTTCATCCAATTTTTTGTGACTCAAGTATTTGATGTCTTTTCCCCTAATATGTGTTTCTTGTAAAATAGCATCTTGTTTTAACTTTGTCAGATAATGGAATATTTCTTTTCTCTTTTGCAGAACTACTGTTTCATTTATATTCCACATTAAGCATTTAAAATCCATAGTTATGTCAGACTATTTTTGTAGCATCATCTTCAATATCTTGTATTCGTTGGTGCAATTGTTTAGACACATCTGTGATCCTCATTTTTATTTGCATATATTTCAATCCCTTTCGATTTTCCCTAGAAATGTTTGCTTTCTGCACACTGTTCAGTCTGAATCTCTGCTGTTTAAAAGTAAAAATCATTCCTTCCAATGTATCTGAGTTGAATCTTCTTCTAGTTAAGTATGTCAGAAAAAAGTACTCTTTCCTCTGACTTAATATTCTAATTGAAATTTCCTCAAGTTCAATTTGTCCTGTATCATGAATTCTCAATCTACTATTAAAATGCTACTGCAAAGCTTGATCTCTAGGCTTCCTGACGGTATACAAGGACATCCCTTGGAACATTTCTTAATTTTGCAATTGGATAGTGATCCTATAAACCTTTTCAATTTGTGTCTCAATGTCATCTTAATCCCAATCCAAAAAGTTAGACCGATAATCTTTTTTCTGATATAGTCTCCCTTGAAATTGCGCTAAATCTTAAAATTCTTTTTTTCTCAGTTTCAGTAACTCCAGATCTTTCTCCATCTCTCTATTTATAACCTATCTTATTTTCCAAAACTTCTACTTTGTCATTAATTTGTTTTCTGTCTCCAGCCAATTATCCTACATCTTCTTTGATTTTCTTCTTTATTAGTCCTTTTTATCCCTACAAATCCAGCTAACATTTCCATTCTAAAAGCATCCAAACTATTGGCAACTGTTGAGACCATCTTCTTGCCAAATTCCTCAAACATTTTCTGCAATAAATCTGGTGTGATGCTTTTATCTGTAAGTTGTTCTAGGGAAACTGTCCTTCTCCTATTTTTGCTCCTTTCTAGGATTAAAGTAAAAGGCATGCTTCATCTCTTTTCCCCCCTCTTTTGGCCTTCTCTTTCTTTTAACTCTTTCTTCTCTTTCTTGCTCTTTTTTTCTCTTTAACTCTTTAGTCCCAATTAGCTCTCCATAGTTATAGTCACACAGTCTGGTTCATATTACTGTTGTTTTTATTTTGTAAAATCCACCAATTGTTTACTTTCTCTAAGCAATAATAAGTTAAGGTAATAAGCAATCAACATTCCTATGGAGGTCCCACCTATTTTCTTGTTAATTTTTTGCTATATTCAAAAGCACTTTTATCAACAAAAACAAAATTATTCTTCTGTTTTCTAAAATTACCATTCCCCTTTATCCATTTAAACCTTTCTTAAATCATGATTTTGCTAAGTTTTTGCTTTCAAGTCAAAATCCTTTAAGATTTTTTTTAATTTCTTAATTACAACAGAAGGTGATCAAGTGCTTTTGTTCTGTCTTTCAGAACATCCCTCTTAAGCTGTGAATTAATTGTATTCCAAAAAGTTTAAGAAAGTGAAGCTTTTGCAGCTTATTTGTTCATAAAAGTTACAAAACAGTTTTGAGCACTATGTTAATCTCTCAGCTTCCAAGCTACCCAACTCACACTTAACTACAAGAGATGCAATTCCTATGGTCTCCTCATGAAAACCAATTATCCATGGTGCAAGTGGGCAATCCACCAAAGAGAATTTAGTTAGCCAGAACCTGCTTCCTGGCCACTGATTTCACCAAAGTACTATCCCTGCTAATGGAGATGCTCACAGGGATATCTAACCCGCCATAAGTTCTCATCTGTAAGCCCTGATCATGATCATGTTATTGTGGAGTTGCTGGCACAGTGGGAACTTTGAGGATTGGTTGTAAGTACCACTTGTTCACTGCCATTATAACTTTGAATGGTTGCTGAATGAGTTGATAACCAAGGAGGACCTGAATGTAACTAGATATCATCTGCATACTGCTGATATCTTACCTCATGCAAATATCCAGAAGTTTCATGTAGGTGTTAAACAGCAGAAGAGAGAACACCAAGTCTCATCTAGGAAGAGAACCACTCAAAACAATGCTTCTCACTCTCAACTGTTATAGCCATTCTAGGATTTTATATATACTGTATATATATATATTACTTCTCCTTACTGTTGGAAGTAATGCTAAATTCCTTACTCAGGAATGCTAAAATCCCAAGAGCTGTTTTCATTTCTCCATGGCTTTGGGAATGCTACTGTTGCTGTTGTGCCAAGTGCCATATAACTGTACAAGATGAAAGAAACAAGTCTTCAGTAAAATATATTTGATGTTGGTGAAGTTGCTAAGGGTTGGCAATGACTTGAAGGTACAAAATCACAATCATCAGTCTTGGACTAAATCATGGAAATTGTAAAAGGAATTTCTAAAATCAATCTGTCTGTCTGTCCGTCCATCCATCCATCCATCCATCCATCCATCCATCCATCTCACTTAGAAACTGTCTGTGTCCTTCACAGAGTTATAATTTATAATGAGTTCATGGAAGCAGAGTCCATTTGAATTAATCAAAATGCTTCTTTCTCTATGTCTAATTTCAATAATAATTTATATGTCCAAACAGATCGGTGTTTTTCAAACTTGGTAATTTTAAGGTGTAGGAACCAAGTCCCTGAATTCCCTGGCCAGAATGCTGGCTAAGGAATTCTGGGATTTGAAGTCCACATAACTTTAAGGTTGCCAAGTTGGGAAAGCATGGTCATAGATTATCATGGTTTAATATAAGTATTTCAAATTCTATAGTTCAAATCTTGTCTGCCAAAATTTTTAACTACAAATAATATGGAAGAAAGTAGATTCCTGTAAAGGTGGAAACCAAGGGTGTCCACTCTTTTCCTGGGTTTCTTCTCAGCTGGACTGAGACTCGCTTTTTCTTGATTGCTATGTCCACTCTCACTTTCATTCCTTTCTTAACCTCCACATAATCTCTCCTCACACATTGCTGATTGGGAAAGGCTTTTAAAAAAGAGAAGACTGTGTAGGAGATCCTGATGCATTCAGTAGGCGTAAAATGAGAATTCTTCCAATTTTTATCTACAGTGGAGAATAATCTGGAAGTTTTGATGTGTGTCTTTATGAGCTTTCATAACTTTGTGGTGAGCTTGGTATATACATCTTGCTGGCACATCCATTACAAGGTGGCTCTTTTAACACTGGTATTTTCTTTCCTTGTCCTGTCACAAATTTCTGCATTTTCAGTAAAATATATTGTGTAACCGAGGCATAAATTTTCCGCAATTGCATTAATTCCCTTCTGAATTTGCCTGAAATACAATAAAACCAAAATTCAGATGGGAAAGGATAACATACTTTTCTTTGAATTATTACTTTTTCTAGGAACAGTCTCATAACTTTCCTGACTCCTTTAGCAAGAAGTGGCTACGTACTCAATGCAGCCACAACCTTAAACACTGTCCTTTAAGTAGTAGACTATTTTAAAAACTGAGATCTATGTGAAATGTTTCTTTCATAACAAGAAATACCAGATGATTTTTTCCCCCCTTAAGAAATGTCAAAACTCCAATTGCCACAATGGCCTCTCTTGCTAGTTCTTCATTCAGAGAGATAAGAGAAACAGGAGTCATGGTCAAAAGGTAGCATCTCATTCTGATTTGTTAAAAGATGTTCCGGGTGTGGATTCTCACAGTTTGCAGAAGTGGAGAAGTTCTTAAGGAAAGCAATCTAAAGGTGCAAGGATAAAAAAAAATACTTCTTATGTGACCAGAGAATGTTGCCCTTAAGTTTGAGGAGGGCAGCAGAAAGCAGTACAAGAAATCCTCAACTTACAACAGTTGTGACTGTTCAAAGTTACAACGGCACTNNAAAATGTGACTTATGACCGTTTTTCAAAGTTATGACCACTGCAGCCTCCCCATGATCACGCGATTGAAATTCAGATGCTTGGCAACTGGTTCATACTTATGACGGTTGCTGCGTCCCACGGTCGCGCAATCCCCTTTGAGACCTTCTGACAAGCAAAGTCAACGGGGAAGGTGGATTCACTTAACAACTGGGTTACCAACTTATAAGCTGCAGTGATTCACATAACCACTGTGGCATGAAAGGTCATAGAAAGGGGCAAAGCCCACTTTACAAATGTCTCTCACTTAATGACAGAAATTTCAGGCTCAATTGTGGTCGTAAGGCGAGGACTATCTTTATATTGGAAGAGAGCTGGCATAGCCGGCAGACTAAGAAGGATCATCTTACAGTGCAGTGTTTTGTGACAGATAACACATGTGCTCTCACAATAATTAGAGGAATTAGAGTTCAGAAGCCTTGATCAGCAGCTCTACTCTACCCTGCCTCTCCTCAATAACAAAAATACACAAGAATATTGCAATGTAAAAGAAAAGAGACACTTTTCTTTTAAAGGGCTGGTAGCAGGGGTGGGATTCTACCAGTTCGGACCGGTTCTATAGAACTGGGGGTAATGATTCTGCACAGTTTGGAGAACCAGCAAATCGTGCCCCTGGCTGGCCCCACCCTGCCCCTCTCTGCCCACCTCTCCCCTCCCCACCCAGTCAGTCCTTAAGGTATTTCTTTCTTTTTTTCCCTTCTGACGATTAGCTGTTCCGATGATCAGCTGTGCCGGGATCCCCCTCACTGTCTTACTGCTTCGCCCAGGAGGCTTCCCTGAGGCCCCAAAAGCCCAAAAACAGAGCATAGGGGGGTGCTGTGCACCCCCTACAGGCTCCATTTTTTGCTTTCCTGGGCCTCAGGGAAGCCTTCTGGGAGCAAAAATGCCCCCCCCCAGGAAGCTTTCTTGAGATCCAGAAGGCAAAAAATTGGGGAGGGGGGAATGCTGCAAAAAAAACCCATGCCCACCCAGTCACATGGCCACGCC
>AZIM01000912.1:36980-51032 GCA_000516915.1 Ophiophagus hannah
CAGAACTGGTCAGAACCTGCTGTATACCACGTCTGCTGCCAGTGAAATCTCTCTTCAACTCTGTGGTAAACAATTATGATTATGTCCTTACCTTCATAGATAAGATCCACAAGACCTTTGCAGTTGTCTACTAAGCTTCATCCCCTACTGGTTTCCCCTTTCTTTGCCAGATTACTTTGGTTCAGAAAGGTGGAAAGATTCACAGCAAGGGTTGTGAAGCAGACTCCAAAGTATGACTTTTTTTGTTTTGTTTTTAAAGTTCAAAAAATAAAAATAAAAAAATAAAATAAGCCCTTCCAGTATAAATATGCATAGCATAGTGGGAGGTAGAGAGCAGAAAGACACTTTGAACAAAAGAGCTTAGAAGAATATAACAATGAGTGAAAAGAAATGCTACAGTTAGAAGCTGTTTCTGCCTTTGGGCACTGTATGATCTCCTGCAAATCTTCAGGAGAAATGTGGGATCTTTTTAGCTGCACAGTCATTGTTGCAGAGCAGATAATTCCAAAATTTACATTAAGGGGAGAGAATAAAACTGATTTTTGCATGGGAAAGAGGCAACCAAAATACCACTGCAGCTGGTCTTAGTGTTTAGATAACATGAATTTCTGCAACTGATATAGCCAGAAGCAGGCAAGCTGGTACCCTATAAATGTTTTCGATAAGAACCCCTTGCTTTTTAATAAAAAACATTTTTAAATATATAGTATGTCACTTAAATAAAATATAATAGCATATTGTTATCAAGTAGAAAGAATTTAAAAATTATTTAACAATTTTTACAATTACTGTTGTAAAATAGCATGAGAGCTATACCAAAGAAAACGATATTGTTTTTTTATTCTTTTCCGTCGTTGAAAATATTGTCTTCTCCAAAACAGGTAATTAAACATTCCAAAAGTCCAATCCTTAACATCTGGAATAATATGCCCAGTGCAATCATAATTTCTCATAAACAGTCAGGCCCAAGTTTTGGGGATATAATTCAGCATCACATTAACCATATTTAACAGTTAGATATTTTGCCATAAATCTATTTATGTACCTTGAAGAAAAAAACTACTTTGACACTTTTTAAGGACTCACAATTATTGATTTGGCATTATCAGAGATTCTAATTATTTAATCTATGATTGATAAACATATTAATATCTACGTTAAAAAGATAAGTTAAATATAAGTTCTAGAATTAATTTCTATTGTAGATTCCATCAAATGAGAAAGAATCTCAGGTACTTTTGAAATGGCCAAGGCATTTGGCTCATATTAAGCCAATAAAACATACTTCTGTTGAAAATACTGCCACTGTTGTAAAGCAGGGAGATCAAATTCAATTTGAAGTTAAGAAAAATCCTTAAAGTAATCATCGTATAGTAATTGATTTAAAGGTATAATACCAGTTTCTGCCTATACCTTCCAATAAAACATTGTATTATCCGTTTCTTCATATAAAATTCTTTCAAAAAGTTATATATTAATGAACCTCAATATAAAAATACAATCAATTTTTGGGAATATAAAGCTCCAAATGTTAATACAATCAGTTGAAACCACAAAACCCAACTTTTTATATACTTGTGTTGATACACTAGGAGTTAAGGAAAAATAAGCAAGATTTATCCCAATTAATCTTAGAGCCAGAACGCTTTTCAAAATACTGTATTATCCAAATAAACTTAGACAAAGAATACTTATGTACAATTGCTAAAGTATTGTTATTTATTTATGTTTGCAACCCATCACAGTAATACCCACAATATCTGAAGATTGCCTTATGTTAATAGCCAAAGACTTAAAAATTAAATGAAAAATCAAGGATGAAAGTGGCAACCCTGCCAAGTGTTGCAGTACAACGCAAAGCAATCTGAAATCATTTCATTTGTTATAACTCATGTAGAGGGTTGTAAATAATATATTTCAATCCAATGAATAAAATACATTAGGAAATCATATCTAATCATCATTTTAAGAATTTAATCTGAATGCAGTGCTTTTTTCCTGCATCAAGAGGGGTTCTTTTGTATTAACTACTAAAAAGTCCTTTCTATTTTTAACTACATCCAATATGTATATTAATAAAGGAAGATTATCTGATGCTTGCTGATTTTTAACGAACCTAGGTTGAAAAGGGTGAATTACATAAAGTAAAATCTACTGTAAGTTAGGATCTTGATATCTACATGAATTAACAAAATAGGTCTATAATTAGCACAAAGTATAGGATCTTTGCATGGTTTTAAAATCAACCTTATGTAAGCTTCATGAAACAATAATGACATTTTCTTGCAATTGACGATGGTAGCTGGGGCTTCTGGAAAATAAAGTCTTTAAAAAGTGGAAGACTCTAGGTAGCCTCCCTGCCCTACTGTAGAACATCAAGCAACCCTTAAAAGTCTCTAACTTGATTAATTAATTAGGGTAATAAGTAACTGGAATGAATAACTCTCCTCAGCTCAATTCAGAATCAGCATAATTATTTACAATTATTTCTCCTCTGAATCCTCTAACTCCCACTAGTTCCACTTTGTAGTCTTCAACAGTCTAATTATGTAAGAAAAGGAAGAAAACGAAGTGCATACATAAGTTGTGATAAAAGTTTGAACTAACTAAATTAATGCTTTCTCTCATTATTATGCCAATGCTATAAAAGAAGATGCAAATCGTAGATATAATGCAGTTTTAATTGCTGTGCTTTTCCTATAGAATGAGTTTTGTATAATCATATAATTCATATAATCCTTGGAATATTATGGAGGCTCATTCCATTTCATATAAAATAAAGGATTTCTACCTGATTCTCCCTTTGGCATCTCTTCAGTACTTCTTTTGCTAAAGGAAGCCTGCCAATATAGTATTAACAACATCTACTTGTGGTCTGAAGATCAAGTAAAATCTGTCTTCTATAAGCAATATTTTTTTTAAAAAAAGGTGGTTGCAGAAGGAAGTAAGCAATTAGTTAAAAAGGTACATTGACAAATGGTTCTAATAACCCACCAGCAGTAGCCACCACAGATGAATTTGTAATGAACTCAATTATATTTTGTTAGACATGCTCTTCTGGTGGCATCATTTTCCATAACACGGTCTAGTAATTTATAATAGATTAAATGATAGCAATCAATTATGAAATTACCCTAGCATTTTCCCCTGGACATTAATTTTTCTGCTATTATTTCAAGCCTTATTATATTGTCTCTTATGTCTTTCTACCAAATATTGTTTTGTTGCATAGTCTTGTAAGGATTTCCATTAATTCATTTTACAGCATAATTCTGAGAGAATCATATCGCATAACAGATACTAGCATTTCTTTTCCCCTGCATTTTATTTAATGAAGTCAAATCCTGCAGCTCTTATCCTGGTCCTTACAAAGATAATTGGGAACCTACTTGCTCCTTAATAGTCATATAGAGTCATACTAAAGTTTCTTTCTTCTGGGCAAAAAAACCCCACAACTATTTCTTTTCTATAGAAAGCTTCTATAGTAGCTTTGTCTTCCTCCCTCCTTCCTCTTATATCAAATATGTTCTTGATACTATATATACAAGACAGAAAGCAGGCATTTGAGCATTACAAAGGATGACAGAGTGGCCAGGAGATAATAGCAATAGCACTTATACTTATATACCACTCCATAGTGCTTTACAGCCCTGTCTAAGCAATTTACAGAGTCAGCATATTGCCCCCAACAATCCAGGTCCTCATTTTAGCGCCCTCGGAAGGATGGAAAGCTGAGTCAACTTTGAGCCAGTCAGGATNNNNCTGCTGGCAGTGGGCAGAGTTAGCCTGCAACACTGCATTNTGCATTCTAACCACTGTGCTACCATGGCTATTAATAAAAGCTGAAGGTGTAAAACTCAATAGTCTCTTTTCAGCTAGAAAGCTCATTTGCAATCACATGATTTCTCACTTAGTGACAGAGTTAGCAGTCCCAATTAGGGTGTTAGGTGAGCACTTCCTGTATATTCATCTTTATATAAGTCCTAGCCAAGAAAGATTTAGATTTAGATTTTCCACCTTGCTTGATTACTTTCATCAGTTGTCTTATAGAACTCTATGGTTGCTTAATAGCTAACACTATGTCATCTGCATAACACTTCATCTTGTATTCCTCTACCTGAATTTTGATCCCAAATATTTGCCTGTTTTCCAATAAAACAAGTACAAATAATTAGAGTAAACCTGAATGTGAATTCAGATCATTTCCGCCAAAGTCCAACATGTGATTTATTATTTCAGCCTTTGTCAGTTTCATTAACCTGATGCCATACAAGTCTTTATTTTTTCTCTCTCTTTCACTCAACAGAAAAATAAGTTAGACCTGAATGGATAATGTATGGCCTCTAGATGTCACTCAGCTACAAACTTCAGCCCTATAAGCTGCAGGGGAAAACAAGAAGAGTCAAATGACAAAATGTTTGTGATATTATCATGCAAATTCCATGTCTTACGAACTTGGGTAAGGCATCAGAAAGTGTGTACAAAATGTCAATATTTGCATGATGAGGTCACAACTTGTGTGATATTTTGGTATTGCAGTTTTCTGTGAACACCAGTGCTTACAGCATCCCTAATCATTTATGTTGCTAAGATTGTTGTTTTGTAACATCTGAAGAACCACTCTGCTCTTCTGGTTGCAAAGTCATACAGTGATTTGTTTGGCTTTGGCTTAGCATGATATATGGATCCAGATAATGGTGGTCTATTAAAAAAAAAACTATGGAAAAGCGCAATTCTATGGTTTTAGCATGTATGAACCAGATCACCAATTTCACCTGTACAACCTCAGTTCAGAAATCTTACTCTTGTGTCAGATGAATGTGTGAGGAAGTAACTGAACAGCACCTACTTAAGAAGTGTTGATCCATATGTCTGGGTGTATGTACTGAAACAGGAAGCTACCATAGGAGAAACAGGTATTTGGTTTAAGGAGCTGCAACAGGTATTATGTTTGCATTCCAAAACATCTTTTTGTCTTCCAAGCTAAAGTGTTGTGTGGTGCTACTACATATCTATTGTTAGGTGTTATCCTAAAATTTAGTCATAATCAGGATCAGTATATGTATGTATGTATGTGTGTGTGTGTGTGTGCGCGCGCGCGCGCGCACGCACACACACACACACNNACACACACAAACACACACACACACACATATCTTAACCTTAGCTTCTTAACCTTCTTCTTCTTTGTTATGGGTTGTATTGATATTTAATAATTGTATTACTTTGCATTTGATTCAGAGATTAGGGCCCGAATGACAGCCTAGAAATGGCAGCCTAAAAACAACTAAATATCTATATAAAATGAACTCCCAACAAAAATTGTAAACAGAAATAAAATTGCCAGGGAAAATTAATTTCCTGTCAAATCTTTCTGTCATCACATAATTAATAGATACATTTATAGTAGCTTTCGAGTATCTCCTCCTATGTGAAATTCAATATGCAACTCTTTAGGACCAGAACTGAAAATTGTTTCTTATACTACTTTCCTCCAATAGGGGGAAAATACATTCGTTCCCAGGTTCAGCACATTTCTCTAGCTTTGACCCCTTCTGTAATTTTTCACCTGTCTACAGCATAATGGTGTGTGAGAATGACCTTGAGGAATGAGGGGAAGAGATGCAGCCTTAGAAATGATCAGGCAAGAGAGGAGGGAAGCCCCCAGTGGCTTAAAGGACAGAGAAAGAAACTGCTGTCGCTCAACTGGAGCAGATGATTTACACAGGATGGTACAAATAAGTGACACAGCTATATTTTGTTCTCACAGCCTACAACCTATTTCCCCTGGGAACTTGGCAGGGGAGGATGAGGATGAGTCTGAGCGGAAGAGGATGGGGAAGGGAGGAAAGAGATGCTGCCTAGGAAACTATCAGACAAGAGAGGGAAGAGTCTGAGGTTGTTTAACAGTCAGAGAAAGAAACTTAGGAAGGACCTAGCCCAATTGATCAGGCGGTTAAAAATGGCGGTGGGAAGTTTGTACCTTCAGACTTGCAAGATTCTGTAATGTAGCCTTGCAAAAAAATAGAATTTGACTTAATCTAGTTGTGCTTCCTGTCTGGTTTAGCCGATAGGGCTGATGAACAGTTTATACTAGATCATCTGTAGCATCTCATTTCCATGAAGGTCATGCCATTTATCTGGAAGATATGAAGATGTTCAATTTTAGCAGGCAAAATATTGCTTTTGGGGAGAAAATAAATTCCAGTCAATATATTTTCTCCTCAATTTGTTCATACCCGAGTAATGCATTATGTAGTCCATTTATCTATGCACAGCAACCTAATGCCTTAGTTGGTTGTGATTTACTTAAGTCACACAGAACAGAAATGTGACAAGGAAAACAACTTGTGAGATGTGGTGCAGTGATTCAAAAAGACCTGGATACAGGCAGAAATGTGGGTCTTCTATTATTATGCCAAACAAAATTCAAACTGTTAAAACTAGAACTGATCAACCTGGTTATATCCAATGTCTATACATATTGCTCTTTCTGACTTTTCAGTATAGAATGCAAATTTTAAGCATTCATTTTAAATAAAATTCCATCCAGACAAAGGCTGGAACACCTTAAAATTGTATATTATGCAATGATATGTATGTGTTTAACATTCACACTTAAACTTAGCTGAATCACAACCACGTCTTTCAAAGAATAAATGTAAGAAATTATTTTTTCTATAAATAATTCCTGATCAGAACCTTTTCATTCCTTTAACTCCCATCTCTCCTATCAGTGCCCCCCAATATTGGCATAAGCCCATGGATACAAGTGACTTAACTGAGTTAGATCCATTAATCCAAGAACTACTTTGCTTATACTTGCTGGTACTAATGAGTTCATGACTGGTTGCTACTGGCAAATCGAAAGGGTTTTATCTTTATAACTGCATATATTACAAAGGAATAATGACTTTACTTATTAATTAAATTTATATGCTACCCATCTCATGGTTTGAAGCAACTCTGGGCTTCTATCTTGTGCCTTCTATTATATGTTCATTTTTTTAAAATTCAAAGATAGTTAATTGATTTATTTTTGAGAAAAATATATTACATTCCATAATTTTCCTATTTTCTTATATTTATTTTAAGCAGCATTATAATTAACTTGAAGACCTTCAATTATTGGAACGATTAAAAGAATTTTTTTAAAAAAGCCTTTAGAGTTAATTGAGTTGTGAATTGAAAATACATATTAAAAATGATCTCTGCCAACTTCTAGTTATCATGCCAGTAATGGGATTTCAGCTTATAGGTCTATAAACACACACGTGAAAATAAACCTCATGGAACACAGTAGCAATTACTAGGACTGAGGAGACTTTTAAATAATTTGGGGGGAAAAGGATTTCAGGCTTGGCGTTAATCTAGCAGTTCTCTGCAATTAACTAGATTTAGGGTTACCCCCCCCACCCNACTAGATTTAGGGTTACCCCCCCCACCCACCCTTTTTTTTCATGCTTCCACAAGAACTGGGGAAGAGAGATCCCATTGCTTTAAAAAGGTTGACTATTAAATCAGAAACACACCTTTGTTCAGATTTACATGGCAGCCTAAAAAAAAAAGTCAAGCAACTCTAATGAATAGTGAAAAGCTACTGTGCTTATCCTTGTGACAGTGCAATGAACTTCTAAATTATTTTCCCAATGTGCACAGTGTCAGGGTTCCAGCAAACCTCCATTCTAATCAATAACTCCGAGACAAACATATCTCAAAAGTACCTTTATTAGGATAGTAAACTGGCACATCTGTGGAATCCCAAATCTGAAAGTTTCCGGGCTTCCTACAATTTTCCAAACTACAAATCCATCCCCCCTTGGCTGTCATCACATCACATGGCCCAATCACGATCCATCCAAAAGTAAGATCCTTATTTCATCCTGCGCCATACTCAATGACCTTGAACTAACAAAATAATTTTATTTTGTCTACTTAGATCTACTCAATTGAATCCACCCCACTCCCACTTTCTCAGACTTGTGGCAGCGTGGAAGCATCGAATCTCAGTATGGCTTCCAAAGCTGACATACAGTTCTATTTTTAAAACACACATATAATTGCCATGATAGTTTAATTTTGATCTGTGGTATCAGCTTTGGTGTTTAGTGGCTTTACTATTGTTTCCTCATTTTTGTAGATGTTCTTGTAAGCTTTTTGAATGATGATTATTTATTTATCAATGTGGAAGAAATCCAAATGACATAATGTCTATTGTACTATTGTTTACATAAATGGGACACAGAAAATTATTACTCTTGCCATATATTAAACTGAATATGAAATAAAATATTTTCTATCCTTTCTTTTATAATTATTTTACCATGGAAATTGTTTTTATAAATACATTATAAAGTACAGGTTTTTTTTTTATTTTCCAGTAACAATTCATGATTTAACAAGTATTGTTAAAAAGCTCATAGTTCACATTATAAATTATTTTAATTAGTTTATTAGCTCCACAATAGATTCACGCCTTGTGTCAGTTGTGACTTGTAGCAGAATATCAATACAGAACAACTCACCCTCTTAAAATAGACATACCAATTTATTCAGCACAGATGAAG
This sequence comes from Ophiophagus hannah, assembly GCA_000516915.1. Classification (NCBI taxonomy): domain Eukaryota; kingdom Metazoa; phylum Chordata; class Lepidosauria; order Squamata; family Elapidae; genus Ophiophagus; species Ophiophagus hannah. The sequence continues at coordinate 45,548 of AZIM01000912.1, forward strand.
CTTGCCATTGTGTGAAATTAACTAAAACCCGATAAGCAAGAAGTTTTTCTTAAAAAGTGACTGTAGATTCAATCGAGGTCAGTATAAAGCTTTTTGCTTCTTATGGAAGAAAACTGACTCCAGGTATCTGGGCAAAATAGAAGACATCTGGTTGTGATTCAGCTAATCATTTAAGTGTGAATGTTAAACCCATACCTTTCTTTGCCTGGATGGAATTTTATTTTATTCTTTAATTTATTCGTCATCAACTATTTTCTTTCTTTCTTAAAATTCAGAACTTGTGAGTATGAATCTGCAAAGCAGACTTACCTTTCACTTTAGGTTTAATCTGGTACTCAGTTAAAAACAAATGCAGGACTCCCCAAAATGGACTTCCATCAAAAGTCCCTTAAGTATTGTGAAAGGCCAGATACTGCTACATAATCTGTTTTTAGTGCCCTGGGTCTTTTTCTCTTTTTTAAATTAAAAGACTGAAAATGATTAATTTCCCCCTTGCTAAGATCTACAATGAATTTGACATCTCAGTCTGTACAATTTTAAAACATCAAAGAAAGGTCAAAGCCTAGAAGTACAGTATTTCTAATGATACTAGCACTTGATTATATTATGATTCCCTAACTTAATGATCTTACGACATTCCTTAGGTCCTTCTTCTACATCGCCTTTCTAACAATTTATTTTTACAACTGAAAAAATAGATATCAAGCCACAAATTAGGCAGTTTCTCTGAAATGTTTATTCTCTTGTCATTTAATTTTAAATTCCTTTTATTTTTTTTAAAAAAAAATAGTTCCAGAAATTTGTAAGGATCATATTTTTAATTTTGGCATTTCAGACTGTATTCAGGTATCTTGACTTCATAACTTAACAACAATATATTGAATATTCTTGCATGAATATGATTTGTGTTTGATGTTGTACTCTATGGTATCTGCTGGATATGTTGAAGGAATAACTTCCAGAATTTAGATACAGGACACCCCAAAGATATTTATGACCCAGTTCTGCCAGCTGCCCCACCCCCCCCGCCCCACCAGTCACACAATCACATTTTGGGCACTTGTCAACTCATCTTTATCTGGTTGCAACATTTTGTGGTCATGTGACATGATTTATGACTTTTTTTGCTGGAAATCAGCCTTTTCAGGAAGAAAAACGCTTATAGCAATGCACTAATTCACTTAACAACTGTAGTGTTTGCTTACCAATCACTTAAAAAAATTTGGGTCGGTCATATCAGTGCTTCAGCTTATGACCATCATGACTTACGACAGAAATGCTGGGGTTTCATTAAGGTCATAAGTTGAGGACTACCAATAGATAGGTTGCCTAGGAATTCCATAACAGATCAGGAAGGTGTTAGGTTAGAGCTAATGTACATTAAAATGCAATCAAATGCTAACTCAGGTTAGAGTCAATTTCATTGAAATCAGTCAATGCCATTCTTAAAATTGCAATGTTAGTGATAGACAGATGGCTACAAATATCTTAAGCTGCTTTACAACCATAGTTCAAGTGAGCTTGAAAAATAATTTGAGGTTTTGCTGCTTGTCAGAAATATCAAAGTCCTACGTAAACAGATAAACAGGATACTGGAGAAGATGGATAGTCTCTTGTTCATTTTAGAGAATGTTGACTTAAACTTACTGATTTCCTTACTGAGGAAATTTGGTATAGATTATTTGATGGATAAACTTGTACACATGAATTTCTCTGCCATTGCAAGCTACTTTATGAACAGCTTGTCTGTCACCTTGCATATATTCTGAATAAACAAATGGAGCATGAGCCAGGATTTCCCCAATAATATCCATATTTCAGCCATGAGTTCATTTGGCAGCCTGAAGGAAACTATAATTGTTTAGCATTAGGCCTCCATCCATTTCTGAAAAATATGAACAATATCAGCCAGGTGTAGCATGCCTTCTCATCCTCACAGAATTATTAGGAAAAGCTTCTGTATTTGCCTTAGAAATAGCATTATATTGTCTTCCCAAGGCAGTTAACAAAGTGTAAACCGTTTAAAAAATTGAAATAAAGATGAATGAAAAATAGCACCAATTTACCATTTCACTATAAGAGACATACAACTCATTTATTACTTAGATATACATCCCACTTTTCGTTCAGGAGTTTGAAAGGCTTGCCTCCTTCCCACTTTACCCCGCAGTATCAGTGTGAGGTAGTCTGAAGACAGACTTAACTCCAATATTTTAACCATTAGAACCACAGTAATTCTTAGCATCAGCAACAGTTACAACTGCTGCTTTTAATCTATAGCCTTGTATGAAGATTCAGTTTGAGAAGTACTGAAACATTTAAGCTTTGGGGTCCATTTTTTTTTTTAAAGAAAAAAACTCTAGATTTTCCTTTTTGCAAAAAATTATTAAGTAATGATCAGGCCCATACGGGGGGGGGGGGGGGGNNNGGGGGGGGGCGGGGTGTAGGGGAAATTCTTGTTCTTGCAAGACTGAACGACAGACTCGTAAGTAGGGCTTCCATGGCCAATTTTACAGTCCCAACATATTCATACAGCTGTAGAAAGCCTTTCAAATATTTTTCAATACTTATAAAGCAATGCTCTGAGAGCTTAGAAAAATATTACTCTGACATTACTGGATGCCTGGCATATGTTTTAAAAAGCCCCCATAACTTTATCTGGCAGTGTGGAGGCCACTAGAACAAGTATTTCTGCTTCTGCTGTTCCCCATTAACTGCTAAATGATTCCCATGAATAACAAATACATTTTGGACAATTATAAGATATTTGTGGATTAACAGCAAGCAAAGTGATTAGAGGTATCAAATTATTTACTGCAAATTACTTCCCAGTTCTTGTTAATTATCTGCAAGTAGCAATTCCAGCCCTGCCATTTGCAGTCTCGTATAAAAGAAATTAAAGTCCAGTGAATGGGCAATAGGGAAATCCAACAAGTTTAAATAGCCTCTCAAGAAAATTAGGACATTTATAAAATATACAATAACATAACATGCTAAATTGCTATGGCAAGGGTTCTCATTCAGAGGTGTAATGTTCCTGCCCATCTTGCTTCATAATTAGTGAGCGATACTCTTTGCCTCTTGAGAGGCCTCAACTGTCATCACAAAACAACCTCATATAATTAGTCCTTTGGTCTCAAATAGCATGGGCACACTTAGATTCCTTTGGTCATTAAACTTGGTAAAGGAGTTCAAGTCATTACCTTTGCCATAGGATTATAACTGGGATTGGTGCTACTGAAATATTGAAATGACTCACAATGCAAATGGAGATATATTAAAAAGCATGAGGTGCTGGGATATTCGGTTCTTTCCACTTCCGAGCAAAGTTTCTGGGTTTATTTTTTGGCAGTTACTATACATGCTATGGATATATAGCACATAGGTGGCTTTGCTGGTGTTGTGGCCTGTTGGCCATTGGCCCCTCCAGCAGCCGAATCAGAAGAGGAGGAGGTGGCATGGGAGTCAGAGTCAGCAGCAAGGCAACCTGANGGCGGAGCCTGGGCCGTCCATCAGCCCTCAGATGGAGAGTCAACAGCCCCCAGGTCTGGAGGTGGCTGATGAGGAAGAAGAGGAACAGCTGAGTCCAGTGTCTGATGTGCAGATGCGCAGAAGGTAGAGGAGAGAAGAACAGTGGAAATCCCTGGGAAGAGCCACCGCTGTTAGCGAAGCCCCACCCTAGCACTAGATATAAAAGGCAGGCGGCGGAGATGAATAGATGTGGCAAACAGCTACTCATCTTCCAGCCGGATGGACTTGTTAGACTGCAGTGAGAGAGAAGTTTTTTTGCTGGGCTGGCCAGTACTCCTAATTAAAGGAATGTTTGAGTTCACTTCAGAGGGTTTGTCGTGTTTGGGGAGCTGGGTCAGAACAGCTGGCATGTCACCATTTAAGGTTCCCATTTAGAATTAGGAAATGGAATATTTCTAAGAGGAGAAGAAAGGGCAGAACATAAAAATAAAGAATATTTGTAGAAACATTCAATATTTCCATAATTTCTGATTCCTGCGGCAACAGGAATTTGTGGATTAGTTTTTCAAATAGGTAGCGCGTTTCAAAAGGATTCCATCTCAACTACAGAAATGTGTGACAATTCAGAGTGCTATTTTACACTTAATCACCCATGACCCAGCAGATATTGGATTTGATAAAGTCATCTATCAAAGGCTCCTAAGCTGAGGTGTGGTGGTACAGAGGTTAGAATGCAGTAATGCAGGCTAACTCTGCCCACATATCAGAGTTCAATTCTAACCGGTTCAAGATTGACTGAGCCTTCCATCCTTCTGAGGTTGATAAAATGAGGGCCCAGATTGTTGAGGGCAATGTGCTGACTCTGTAAATCAGTTAGAGTGGGCTGTAAAGCCCTATGAAGTGGTATATAATTCTAAGTGCTATCGCTATTGCTAGCACTAAGCAAAATTTGCTGCTAAGGAATAAGAAGCAATGTGTTTTCATAAGTTGGCAAATGATTAAAAAAACCAGAAAGGAGGAAGTAAATAAATACAAGGGCGTGTTGCCAATTTGTTACAAAGGAGCTCTTCGGTCATAGATGGAAGGAGGAGAAAAAGGTAGTGCCGAAATGGGCCTGTTTTTCGGCCTCCAAAGGCTACAGAGGCTTTCCTCGAGCCGCCAGGAGGGCAAAAATGGCCTCCCCCGGGCTCCAAAGGCCCCCCCAGAGGCTGAAAATGGGCACTTCTGGTATTTCCAGAAGGCCCATTTTTTGGCCTCCCAAGGCTTCAGAGGCTTCCCTCGAGCCTCGGGGAGGCTGAAAAAGGCCTCAAACATGCCAAAAATCAGCTGGGAGGTGTGCACATGCACAGTGCAGGTAAGGGGGTGGGGGGATGTTGCGCACACATGTGCAGAGGGGGCAGGGCACATTGCCTTCTGCGTGCTGGCATGCAAGCGAGCGAGCACGAGCACAATTTTCGGCAGGGGAGCCCAAAAAGGTTAGCCTCTACTGGTATAGGGTTTCCTGCCTAAGCAGGGNNNNGGACTAGAAGACCTTCAAAGTCCCTTCCACCTCTGTTATTCTAATTTTAAAATAAATGAACAAGTTTCACACTGGCAAGATGTGGAAAGATAGCTCCCCCAGGGATCAGTACAGGGACTTGTATTTTCAACTTGTACCTGTATATAAAAAAATCTCTGCTTAGGGCTAAGAGATAATACAGGTAGCTCTCAACTTACAAAAATTCATTTAGTGACAATTCAAAGTTACAACAGCACTGAAAAAAGTGACTTATCCCCATTTTTCACACTTATGACCGTAGCAGCATCCCCATGGTCACGTGATTTACACACAAATGCTTGACAACTGGTTCACATTTTTGATGGTTGCAGTGTCCCAGGATCATGTGATCCACTTTTGCGACCTTCTGACAAGGAAAACCAATGGGGAAGCCAGATTCACTTAACAACCTCTACCTAGCCAGAACTCTGAAAAATCCCCAACATAGCATCCAGTGGTGGGATTCAATTTTTTTTA
>AZIM01000912.1:68263-79787 GCA_000516915.1 Ophiophagus hannah
AAAAATTTGAATCCCACCACTGCTCAAAAGGTACTTACAACCTGGATTTGAACTTAAGATGTGATCATGGGATTGCATTATGTGTGCTTAGAGAACAGCACTCATTTACGGCTGTTTGTCTAATCACTTGATTGCAATTTACTACATTTTTGCTGAAAACCAGCATTTACTTCCAGATTCTAGCAAAAGCACCCATAGCAACAAAAGCACTTAACAACTGCTTAACAACTGTTGCAAAAAAAGGGCATAAAATGGGAGGGCAGTTATGGGATGACCTGCTTAATGACCATCATGACTTATGACTATAATTGAGGGGCTCAATTATGGTAGTAAGTCAAGGACTACCTGTGCTCTAATAAGAGGAGGAATTAAAAATATGAAGTCAATGCAGATTGCAGCAGACAAATGTACTCACCAGATTCTTTGGGAGGCTTTACTATTTACTTAAAGCATACAGCAGAGCAGGTTTTTAACTCAAAATAAAATAAAAATATTTTGCTTTTTCTGCAGTTGCAGCGTTATAAATGGTTTATGGCATGTTTTTGTCCGGTAATCATAATATGCATTTATATGGATACATGAACTCTCTAACTAGGTTTACCTTCTTCTCAACTAAAACATTCAACGTTAACATGTGGCACTAATTGGGCTGTACTCTATTCATTTGGCATCCCTATTCCCATACCTGTCAGTATAGGAATTGTGTCAGGGGAAAAAACACTAATGCAGCAACAGCAGAAACTGAAAAAGGTTGCTCAATGGAGCAACAGACTGAATTCTACCACAAGGCTAGCTTCAATGAAATGTAGACAATCTTGGAATAAAATGCTGAAGTCCAAGAAGTGTTTATTTTAATAAGTTTGGTGGACTTTATTAAACTGAACTGCAAGCTATTTAGGATTTTTAGGGTTATGCTATTATTCTTTAGTAGGCTAATCATAGAAAGTCATTTGTCTTTATTTACTTAATTACATTGTATTTCCTGAACTTTCAAAATAAGTTAAATCAACAATGAATTAAAAGCATAAGTAGAAGAAACTAAAATGATTCCAAAAAGGAATATCTGAGAGGAAATACAAGTTTAAGTTCCAGGATTTATTGTGGAAATGTCTCCTATATTATAACCTGTCAGAAATAATCTATAGTAAAGTATAATCATCTACTGCATCGGGGAGCAAGATTCATGGGCTATCCTATGTGTCCTGATTTTTCTGCTCTGGGAAATATTTACATAATTCATATGAGAAGTATGACATTAAATGTATAAGACTTTATTTAGGATCAGCTGAGTTTTTGTTGATTTTCTCTGAATGAACCATTTTGAGCAGACTGATCTTTTGTGCTCACAGATTTAGTGGTGCTCTGAATAGCATATGAACAGGCATAGCATCTTTCCTCACTTTCTGTACTCCAAAAAATTTGAACGTCATCTTCAACTAATTCACCCACTAAGGACCAATATAAGTGACAAGCTAGGCACTATGGAAATTAAAAATACTTATTTCACACAGGGTAGTAAGGGTCACTGTGGGCAGAGATGAAGAAGCTTCTTGGATGAGAAGCGAAAAGTCTTCAAAAGAAAAACCAGAAAGTTTAGTTGCCTCTTGAAAAAGCACCTTTGGGACAACCATGACCTGAATAACAGAATCTCAATAGACATCTGTGGGCAGAGAGAGGATGCAGAGCACGTAGGGTCACAAGATGAACATTTTAGAGAAAGCTTGCAAAGATAAGTACTACCCTTGATTTGATTTTATTACTCTCAAATCCTCATGTAAATGATCTCACAATCTCACAATATACCATATAAAAATGGTAAGATTTGCCCAGAAAATAATTAGGAAAGATTTCCATAGATTCTAAAACAACAACAATAACAACACCATCCTCAGTCAAGATTCTAGCACACCTAGCTTCTTTCCACATTTTATTCGAATATATAGAACTGTCCAGTTTCACATTATGCATGTTTATGCATTTTGACAAATTTGGGTCTATAAAAATACACCCTTTAATCTCGAATGTAGGCCACCTGTAAATATTTATTATTCTTGCTTTGATCTGACAAGCCTATTTAAAAGTACTACCCTCTTAGTGACCTCTTTTTTTCTTTTTTTTAACAACAACAACAAAAATTGTCGAATGATTTACTTGGATAAATCAGGTCAATACCATCTTACATTAATCTTTTTTTATATAACCGTATTGATTTTCCAAAAAAGATTCAAAGTTAAAAGATAAACAGAAATAGAAAATTAAAACAAAGGCTCAGGAAAATAATAAAAGTAAAAGTGCAGAACAGGAAAAAAGTAAGTAAAGTAGGAAAAGAATGACTTCCAACTTTCTCTCATACAGATATGGATATAAAAATATATCAATTTTTTAACTCTCAGATTAACATTGATTTACACTATTTTGATAATCCCATATAATGCTAATTATAAAGCCTCCAAATAAACCTTTTAGATCTTTCAGTTTCTTGCAAAAAGTCCAATAATGGTTTCCAAGCACTGTGGAAATAAAATTTGTTAAAGTCTTTTCGTTCATCAAGGCGGTCAATTTCGCAATCGTAAAGGAGACAATTTTGCCTTCTATCTATTTCAAATTCTTAATATGGTACATCTAACAAAATAACAACCCTTTTGCATTTTAAATTAATCTACATGAATGACAAAACATTATACACATTATTCCCCAGTTCAGCCTTGCTTTAAATTCATGCTTCCTGTTGTTATTTTTTAATAGGTTGTTTCAGATGCTGCACTCACAAACAAAAAAGAAAAGAAAAGCTAACTGCATTGTGTACGATAACACCTGCATTTGTAGTCTAAGAAGGGGAGAAATTAGGGTAAACAGCTTGTTTCAAATAAATTACAGTTAAACTTTTTTTTTATTGAATTTTGACAACGCGGGAAGCCATAGTTAATTAAAAATGTAAATGTAAACTTTCTAACTGTTTAGCGCATTCAAGAAGAAGTTTGAAGGATCATTTTCATCACAATAAATCCAATGTAGCATTGGTGGATGTCATCTCTAAATGGCAGAGATAACTTTTCAATGAAAAAGAAAATCTCATAAAATCTTGTGAAATTGTTACCTAAAAAAGCATTAGTCTCTTAGGCCATCGTCAACATAATTTAATGACACTTACTGTTTGAAAAGATTTACAATGAATGGTGGTATATCAGAATATCGATACCTTGATGTTCTCATCTCTCTGCCATATTCAAAGTCATTGGCTGCTAGTAATGAGATTGGGGAAATGCCTGATATGAAATCCTGACATAGCTGTTTCTACTTAGAACTGAGGGGGGGGAAAAAAACCCCATATTATGCAAAAACACAAAAGAATGAGTCAGTAATTTCCTTCTTTTCACTGGCCAACTTGCTGTTTCACCCAACCCTGCATCAAGAAATACTTCTCTTACTTAATGTACATGTTTCATTTTGAATCAAGTAGTAATTTGTAGGTGAACACAAGTTGTAATTTAATTTGTGAGGCAGCTGTCATTAAATAATACCACACAGTAGCCTAACAAAATTTCGCATGAAGAAGAAATCATTCTGCAGATTGGATAAGTGTATCAACAACATTAAAAGGCTTGGAGTGTTCTTTTATAAGCAAAGTAAATAAAGGTAATGATATTAACAGATGTTCCCTTTCCTTTAAAGCTTCAATATGCTAATTCCAAAATCAACTCTACAAGCCGCTAGAGTAGAGGCCCTTTCTTAACCATTGGGGTAAGGATTGCTGATTTATCAAAATGCCATGCCGTCTCAAAGACGGTTAGTTAACCAATTGAATGGAGCCATGCATAGCAATTATGGACACGCCTAGCAGATAGCTTTGAGGGCTATGGTGGCCAAGCCAGATGGTACTGGGAAGGGATGTAAAAAACAACAACAGCAATTACAGTGAGGGCTGTTTGGTATTAAGAAGCTCCAACCTTGCTAGCTATGTGCAGTATAAGGCAGATGAGAAGGAAGTTACAAGTGAAATAACTGGGGCTCCATTTGAGCAATAAAGTTGTGAAATAAGAAGGGGGTGTTTTAATAAGGAATTGCAACAATCACAAGAATCTGCGCTGTAAATCTCATAATTTTTCTCATAATTCATAATTTTCCAACCTAAATGTGGTAGCCTTCATTTTTTAAGAAAGGAGATTTCCCAGCATGGAGTGGTGCGGTGGCTTAGAGGTGGTGCTCTCGTCTCGGCTGTGAGTTTGATCTCAGGTAGAGGCAGATATTTCTCTCTGGGCACACTGAGAATACATCTGCTGAACAAAGCTCTGCACTGGTGACAGGAAAGGCATCCGGCCATTAAAACACTCTGCTAGCCCAGACTCCACCCTGCAAGTGATTATGGGATTGTTAAATGATGATGATGATTTCCCAGCATCACAATATTTGTGAAATTAATCACAATGCTTGGAGGTACATATTATGAAAGGACAAAGAAAAATGAGGGATATTCCCTGATGAAATATAGTGGATAAAATAATTATAGAAAAAGAATGTGAAAGGAAATTATGCTGTAAATGGAAATGAATATGTCAATATGTTAATAGCACCAACTTAGCAATGTAAGATAAATAGGAGATCAACTGTTGTAGGTGGTTTCATGTTGTAGTATGTATGGCAAAATAACTGCCAGGAAAGTCGTACTGTGTTAAATGTTTTTAATGTTTATTCAATAAAATTTGGTAAAAAAAAAAAAGATAAGAATGAAAAACACAGGAAACGCAATCATCATATATAAAAAATTCTATATTAGCTCAATAAAGTCTGTGGGGAAAAAAAGAAAAAGAAAAATTAGGGTCCAAGCTAATCATTTCACACATGTTGATCTGTAAGTGCTGGCCCCAGGCATGCCACTGGTTTTATGACGGGAGGACACCCGCAACCAAAAATGTAGAGGCATAGCTGCATCAATAAATAAGTCTGTCATCATGACTCAAGTGCATTTTTTTTTTCATTACCTTGCAGGTGAATAGCAAAGGAGGGAACAAGTCCAGCCTTTTGGATGCAATTTAGAATATTCTTATTTTAGTAGCAAGGAAGAACAGAACATGCTGACTTCTTTTTGCCACACTGTGATTCACAACTCTGCAGCTTCTTCTCACTTACAGCTTACCAGAGTTGCTGAAACAAAGACTGGACTGAATAGCTACAATGGGGGAGAAAAAAGTACTTAAGAAACATTCACCTAATCCGCCAATTCTGGAAATTTAATGAATAAATGTGTAATATTATGTAACTTGTAGCTATGTGTCAGGGTCCCTATGATTATGCCTTTCCCTATCACTGATGAGGCTACTGTCTCGGGAACCTGATTTTGAGTCATGAAAGGGCAGCAGAATTCTTTTCTTTCACTGTTGTTATTATTATCATGAATGTATTTCTGCTAGGGTAGAATTAGGGCTAGGCACAAACGCTTTTGCGAGTCTGTCTTAACCATCAAAACAACCTGGCCAGCTCTAGATATTACAGAAATTTGATAGAAAGGTGCTGCTATTTACTACTCTGAATCTCAGCCTATGCCTTCAGAAATTCAGAAGATAAATCTGGTTAATGGCAAAAATCAACTCTGGGCTCCCAGTCTGATAAATCAAACACAAAACACTCTATCAACTAGATGTCAGAAATGAGAAGGAACTCTGCTAGCAGAGATCTTTTCCATTTCTAAACCACCATCCTAGTCCTTGATAGAACTGATTGGCTTTTTGACATATTTTTCTATTATAGAGATAAAAAAAATATCCCTTTTCACACCCCTATCTTTATATCAAATTTGTTCAGAACAGATATGCTCAATACTTGTATTTTTTTCTCGATTTGGAAAAAGGGTTTATCAATCCAAATCCACAGATTGTAACATTTATCTTTGGAAAAATGTATTTTTCTAAACGGAATTTGAGAGGACAGAATGCAATCTATTTTTCACAATACATTTGTTCCTGTTATACTACTAAAAAAAAATTCACATTTTAAGCCAAAGATTTGAAACAAACCCAATTCTTAGCATTATAAACATACAGCAATAGTCCATAAAGATTAATTAGGCTAATTATACATGCTTGTATTTATTATATAGAACAGTTACAAATAATGAAATGATACAAAAAAAATCAAATAACAGAAGAAAAAATAGTGTCTCATTCCACTTGATGGAGAGTAAACAACAAAAATATTTATGTTGATTGTGGGGGAAAAAAGAACCCAAATTCTCATCCAGCCATGGCTTCTTTGTCCCAGAATGTTAGACATTATCTGATACTTCAACTACTGGTTTATGAGTATTCAGTGTGCCAGCTCCATCCTAATTAACAGTGATGTTAAACTTTAGACTTAATGAATAAAACACTTGATCCAATTTTTTGGACATTTCTTCTTTTTTCCCTTTCTAACTTGTTAAAACATTCTGTAAAACATGTACAATACATTATTTGGAGACATTTTGTAATATAAGTGTTATGCAATCATAAACCTTGAAATCTCTTACACAGGGACTGGCCAACATTGTTGGCAATTAAAATCTTCTTAAGGGCAGGTGTAAGTGCTGTCTAATGAAATGAAAAGCATCACTGACAATCAGTGCTTATTAGTTTTACTGTCACCATCTCTAGTGCCTCCAAATTTAAAAATGAACTGTTGACTAGAAAGATACTTTTATGAAATCTTGCAGCATAGATTATTTCTGATCACTTCCACCCTCACTCTAATCAGAGTTGTTGATTTACTGGAACAAATAATTCCTTATTATCCAGTAATTAACTTTCTTCTCAACTAAATTCAACTTCATGCCTATAGGAGATGAACAGGCTGGCAGGGTCAAACACATCATCAATTTGGAATCGCTCTGCTCCCACAAAAGACTTAAGTCCAGGTCTCCCTTGAATTCTGTTGACTCTTATCCAGCACCGATTTGCCTTAATGGTTAGTAGATCAGATTCTTGTGTATAGGTAGTATAAAATTTACCTGAAGTACTTTGAACTAAACTCCTATTTCTGGTTACTTACCTGACAATGGGCATACTCAGATAGGTTGTTTGGGAGAAACAGCACTTGCCACTGCTGTCTTTTATTCTGAGCTCTCATCCAAATGCTAAATCGATCTGATCCTGCTTAGCTTCCAAGCCTAGGCAATTTATCCAATAACAATTTGCTTGTTATTATATAACTCAATATTAATACCATTATAATATTTTATTGTTGTTATATATTATAATATATTCTTTAAAATTGCAGAACAGCTTACACAAATACAAATGAAATGAAATACAGAACCATAGTTCAGAACTGTACAACTTAATAAGTCCCACATGTGAGTTAACAGACAGCTCTATCAAAAAACCTGGAATTTAGGCAAAGTCTGAAAATCAACTGACCCTAAATTTACAAGGCTAAATGCTTTGACCTCGTGTTCCTGCACAAGTGGCAGCCGAATGTGTGAGTATTTCAGCACAAGCGCGAAGGCGATTCTTTGCTTCAGAGCAATAGCAGCCACCAGTTTTTTCCAGGGAGGGAAACAGTGACAGCAATATGTTGTTTAGGGACAATGACAGCAGCTCTGCTTTTCTCTTTCAAAAGATGTGGTGGTGGTGGTGGGGGGTGGGAGTAGATGTGGAGAGTTCTGTGCCATAGTTCTCTTCCTGTAGCTTCTGCAATGAAAGCTGCAAAGTAAACAAACAATTCCAAAATTCTAGAGTATTCTTGCCATGGAAGTTGATGGGCAGTAACAAGCTCTTCGTTAGTAAAAAAACAACAACATCATGCTGTGACAAAAATCCTGTTGTGAAAAATAGTGTGTCAGATGAAGTAAACCGAAGAATAGTTAGCTCTAAGAGAAACGGACCTAACTTCATGGTGTGAAAGATGATTTGGGGCAAGAACTGTTCACACTTTTGGCCACTGGGTCAGAAATAGCCCACTAGCTGTGTGTGAGGCTACTGAACGCTCCACAAATTCTCCCTTCTCTTTTCATAGACCAGGCACATGAGGAAATCAAGTGACTTATCAAATTCTAAAGGGCAGCTAAACGGAACAGGAAATTTTTGGCCTAAAGTGGCATCAATGGGGAGGGACTTCCCTGAGAATAGGTGCCAACACCTTCCTCTAATGTAGACACAACATTCAGAAGTCATTCAGGATCCCTTCCAGCTTAATTTGGGGTTATAGTTACCACAAAACCACTGGCTGTTCTGAAACACACTAGCCTAATTTTCAATCACAAAATGTCCATGGAACAGCCTAGCAAAGCTGTTCATTTACAGTGGGGGTGTCAAACTCACGTCATCACCACAGTGTCACATGACATATCAGGACTTTTTCCCCCTTCGCTAAACCAGGCAGGGCCAGCGCATGATGCATGTGGCCTGGCGGGCCGTGAGTTTGACAGCCCTGATCTACAGTAACAATTCTGACAGTCGGTAGAGGCATCTGAGAAGGGAACTTTCCGTTTAGCTTATCCAGCATTGCTTTTGCTAGATGAATTAGGGAATGCCAAATTTTAAAATCCACAATTCTGTAAAAATGAACCTCTTGCAGCAATCTGTATTTCAAAGCAGGCTTCCACAAATGGTGATTTCTGAGTACAATGAGCCAGCAACTCAGAATTCCCTGCAAAGGCTGAGAATTGCAAGGCTGAGACCTGTTGGCAGTATCAATTTGAGGAAGGGTGGTTTACTTAAAAGACTGTGCTAATGTTACCATCAAGGTTTGGTTGCACAAGTTATGGCTTTGCACATACAAATCAGAAACTGTATTAGAAGTTGCTCTGGACTTTATTTGGACAAGCTTATCCAGGTGAAGTAGGAATGTGTTCTTAACGAAGATTCAGGTTGGATGCACATGTCACAAGGCCTATACACCGAAACCTGGATCCCTATCAGAATTTGCTCTGGGCTTTGCTTGGACTGTCTGCTAATCTACAATATCTATCTAGATGTATCAAAAACCACAGAACGTTTCTGAAACAATACCATGGGAAATTAGCATGGACAATCTCAAAGTGAATACCATAGCTTTTGGTTATTCCAACTTTATTTCTATTATGTACATAATAGAAGTAGGACAGAGGTGGAAAATATGACACCAAGTTATACTTTCTCTATTCTGCACCATAAAAGGAACAATTTGCTGGACAGGAATGATATATCATATATTTGTGGGGAAGTACCCAGAGCCAAGTGGTTCTATATAAGCAGGGGTGGGCTTCAAAAATTTNNNCAATGGGTTCTCTGCCCAGTTGCTGGGGGGCATTGCCATGGTGGGCATGGCCTAATTGGCCTCCNAGGCTCTCTGGAAGCTGGAAATGGACCCAATTCCAGCCTTCCCGAACTTCCGGGAGGCCCATTTTTCGCCCTCCCTCAGCCTCCGTGCATACCCTGCACTTACCTGCATCCAAAACAGGCTGCTTGAGGACTCCTGGGAGGGATGGGTGGGGCGGGGCCAGCTAGGAATGGGATTTGGGGGTTCTCTGAACTACACAGAATTTTAGCTAGGGGCTCTCCCAAACCCCTGCAAACCCCAGTAGCCCAGCCCTGATATAAGAGATAGACTGAGAAAACAGGTCTTTTTGGAGGAGGAGAACAGGAAGGTGAATTATCTGCTTTCTTTTGTTGTGGTGACAGTGGGGCTGAGATTGCCAGGAACATTTTAAAAAGTGGAGGAATAAAGACATTAATGGTTTGTAGGGTACTGAGCAAGCAATTATGTTAAGCTACAGGGGAAAGGGGATGATCCAAGAGAAGAAGGAAGGACAGTGATGTATTCCTTTGGTCACAAATAAAGAAATATATAGTGGGAGCTACTGGACAGATCCTTTATAAGGGAAAGCTGATAAAGAACTTGGTTTTAGTTATTGTTTCCCACACAGCAGTTTTATTTTGAGATTCCATTTTATCCCCATGTCATTAATAAACAAATGGACCTGGCCTATATTTCTTGAAATTTGATGGGCTTAGGAGAGAAATTCAGTGGTGGGATTCAAATAATTTAACAACCAGTTCAATTCAAATAATTTAACAACTAAATTGGCTGTCATGGGAGGCGTTGTCCATTTCCATCCTCTAGTTCCACCACACATGCAGGACGAGCCTCCTGTGGCCACCAATCTGACCCTGGGTGAACCAGTTATTAAATTACTCCCCCTTCTATCAAAGTGGATCCTGGGCGCTGCGCTGCATTGCAATGGAGAAATGGGCAATGAAGCGGCTGGCACGAGGGAAGTAGGAGGATCAGGGAGAAGAAAGAGGAAAAGTGGCTTTCTCCTTCCCTTGCACCAGCTGCTGTGTTGCCCGTTTCTCCATTGCAGTGCAGTGCAGAACCCAGGATCCACTTTGATAGTGGGGTGTGTGTGTAATTTAATAACCAGTTCATGTGAACCTGTGCAAACTGGCTGAATCCCACCACTGGAGAAATTTCCCTCTCCAAGGGATTGACCCTCTCCAGTTGTAATTCCTGTATCATTTAGGACAAAGGGAAGGAGTTACAACAATTCTTTGAGAAAGTTTGGTGATGATCAGGAGTCTTACTCAGTCTACTTAGAGAAGGTGGGTTATGAATGTGTGTATGAGATAATGAGTGTAGTTAGTGAGCTCTGTTATTATTGATGTACTTTTTTCTTTTGTGAGTGGGATTATGGTTTATAACCATAGAGTTATCTATCATCTATGTGTGTGCATGTGTTCTTAATACATATATTCTACACAAAGTCAAGATCTGTAACCCAGCGGTCCCCAACCTTTATGGCTTGATGGCCTGACAGGAGGGGAGGGTGAGAGATGGTAAGCATCCCATGCAAGTGATAGACTGCCACATGTGCATGTGTGCACACACTTCGGCTCACCGCATGCACAAGTTGAGCTATGCATGTGCTGGCCAGCTGCTCACATGGCTTGGTTCCAAACAGGCCACAGCCCAGTAGTGAGCTGCGGCCTGGGTGTTGGGAATCCTTGATGTAGCCAAATAAATAAATAAACCTGGTGTATATTTTACATACTTCTCTTTAAAGAATAATTTTGCTTGTAATTGTGTCTAACTTGCATTTCTGCAAATCAGTTCCCCCCAAAAAAGCATTTTAATGTTACTTTCTTGAATACACACAGTCTTGCACTGATTTTCCACTAACATCCATTTTAATTGTTGAATTGCATTACAATTTTTGGGAAAGGAAGAATTTTGAAATTCACATTGTATACTGTAAAAAGGAAAACTTAGATTAGTGCATTCAAATAACTCACCCTGTAAATGTTTACATTGATATGTATATTCATATTGATATGTATATTCATATATATTGAAAATTGATATGTATATTCATATCTGAATGAATTCTTCTCTACTGCTCTAAGAGCCTCGGTGGTACAGTGGTTAGAGTGTAATACTGCAGGCTACTTCTGCTGACTGCAAGCTGCCTGCAATTTGGCAGATCGAATCTCACCAGGCTCAAGGTCACACTCAGCCTTCCATCCTTCCAAAGTGGGTAAAATGAGGACCCAGATGGTTGGGGGCAATAGGCTGA
>AZIM01000912.1:133372-144217 GCA_000516915.1 Ophiophagus hannah
GGAGGGACACGGGTCCAATAAACACGTGGTGGAACTTTGCCTCCGCATAATCCTGTCCACTTCATCAAGGGAGACAGGATCTGATAAACCTTGAAGTCCTAAGTGGCTTACTTTGAATAGCACCAGTAACCTTAACTACACTTCAAAAGCCACTGAAAATCAGTAGAGATTTTTCTGTAGAAGCATTTTGTAGCAACTGTGACTTCCAATATTTCATAAGGTCATACTGTGGCTTCACATAGGCAAGTCAATTGTAAGACAGAATAACACTCCCTCTCACTCAGCAAATTAAAAAAAAAATCATCAGCCCCAACAAAACTTAAAGGGTCCATCATCCAAAATTGAGGTAAGATAAGGTAAAATCTGTTACGTTTAATACTAAAGCAATAGCGTCTCCCATAAATAAGATACACATAATAAAACCAAAGAAGTCACAGTGAAAAAGGCCAATAAAAATCTGGGTCATAAATAGCTTTTGGGGGATCTCTTGTAACTTTGAACAATCATTAAGTTGTAATTTGAGGGCTATCTGTAAGCATCTTCTGGCATCTTTCATGTGAGAATGGAATGGAGCACGCTTCAAAGCTGATATTTTTTTAAAGGCATTCTAGGTCTATGACTTTACTAATTGTTTTATTGAAAACTACTATGTATTCTGGAAGGTAGGAACACTATCAGATTCATTGGTATGATGTTTTTAAAAAAGAGGTGAAATTAGCTGTGGTTTTTACGCTATAATATTTTTATCCTATCTCAAGGTCAGGTAGAAGATATATTAATGCAGCTTTGTGGGTGTAGCCTGATAAAGATAAATGATGTACCTATCAGCCAAATATTTTTGTCTTGTTTAACGCTTTTAACATTCATTTAATCTTCTTGGTCGATTCTTTTGAATTAAAACATTAACCTAGATAACATTATAATCCAAACACCTTACAAATAATGAGATAAAGTTAGTCCCGTAACCAGTTAGAAAAAAGAAAAAAGAAATTTTGTCCAGGTTTTCTTTTCCTATTACAAGAAGTAAATTCCTCTAGGAAAAATATAACCACGATCTCAGTTTAATTCTCAGTGGTTAAAATTTAACTTCTTGATTAATTCATTTGATCTTTTTAACTCCTCTGTCATTGGACAGGCATTGAATGGTCAGAGTTTTGGTCCATATTTTCTAATACTACATTCCTACAATGTAGTGGCTAGGACAGTCTTCCTCAGCCCAATAATCCCCTCCATGTACTAGCATTACCTCTCCCAGAACATGTGGAGGATGTTAGGCTAAGAAACATTTTATTAGGTAAGAAGCTGTAGTGAAGATATTTTGATATATTTCTCCATAAACACGAAAGGAATTGCATTATGTAGTCCATTGCATAATAGTATATCATGTGCTTGATTTCATATTTTGAATCAAAATATGAAATTCATTCAGACTGGCCTTAACCAAAGGCTGATTTACATTATCTTCCAAGTGAATATCAGTACAGTAGACCTTGACTTATGACTAGCTGTTTGATGACTGTTCAAATTTATGGTGACATCGGAAAAAGTGCTTTAGGCCAGTAAGGCACTTCCAGCTGTTGTAAAATATTGTTTAGGGTGCTTGGCAACCAGCTTACATCTATGATTAATTGTCAAGTGCCCCACGATCATGTAATCGCTGTTTGCCATCATCTCTGCCAGCTTCCCAAAGTCAGTGAGGAAGCCAGAAGGGAAGGTTGCAAGCAGAGACGGGAAGCTGAAGTCTCTTTGCAGGCTGCTAGAACAGAGCTGAGATCTTGAGGATTTCAGCTCCATTCCTACATCCCCATGAAGGATTCTCCCTCCATGCATGGAAGTGAGAGGAAATCCTTCGGCAGGTTGCAGAAATGGAGCTGAAATTGTGATGCTTTCAGCTCCATTCCTGCATCCCCAGGAATGATTTCCTTTCCATGCATGGATGGGAGAGAAAATCCTTTGGCAGGCTATGGAAATGAAGCTGAAATCCTGAAGATTTCAGCTCCATAACTAGAGTCCACAGAAGGGCACTGAAACCTTTTGGCAGGTGCAGGAACATCTGAGTGTGAATGGGTTGCCTGCTAGGAGGATTTAAGTTCTCTTTTGCTCCATCCACTTAATGACCTGGGAGATCAATTAACAACTGCAACCAGGAGTGCTGGGATGTGATCACGAGTGAAGCAGTCGTGTGGACATCTCACTCAACAACCAATGATCAAGATTCCAGTCCCAATTGTGATTGTAAGTTGAGGACTACCTATACATCCTTTTGTCTCATCAAACTAATAGATGTCCAAAACTGAATTTGTTAACTATGACCTTCATAACTATGGAAACCAGATTAGATGTTCATGAGCAAATGAGCTGTCCAATATCCTAAATGACGTTGCCCAGATTTACAAGCCATAATGCAGTTATTTATTTATTTGTTTGTTTGTTTTTAGGAGATTTATATTGCCGCCTATTCACACATGGCAATTTAAGGCGGCTTACAAGAATATAAAAACATCATATAAAAAAAACATAAAACTAATAAAAGAGAGAATCATATATAATAAAATAATAAAACAATCCCCCATCCCAGCAACAACACATCATATGAGCCATTTAATGGGCTCCATCCTGCTCTACATTGCCCAGGCCCACTGGCAAAACCAGCACCTTCCAGAACAGAGTTAGAGTGGGGGCTATTATAATCTCTGGAGGAATGATGTTCCAAAGAGAGGGCGCCACCATGGAGAAGGACCTTCTTCTGGGTTCCACCAGGTGTATCTCCCTAGGAGAATGAGACATACAACATTCCTTGCCTTCCCACTCTGATGGGTTGGGTAGATGTGACCAGCAAGAGACAGTCCCTCAGATAACCTGGTCCCAAGCCACAAAGGGCTTTACAGATGACAACCAGCACCTGAATTGCACCTGGAAGCAAATCGGCAACCAATGCAGCTCTTGCAGGAGAGGTGATACATGTGCACGCCAAGGTTTGCACAAAACCATGTGGGCCACTGTATTTTGCACCAACTGGAGCTTCCAGATGACCTTCGAGGGCAACTCCATGTAGAGCACACTGCAACAGTCAAGACGGGAAGTGAGTAGGGCATGAGTGACCGTAAGTAGGGATCGTCGGTCCAGGAAAGGGCGTAACAGGCGCACAACCCGCAGTTGTGCAGTTGTGCATTTGGGCTTAGAATGGGATTAGCGCTATTATGTGAATCCATAATATATGTCTTATTCAACAAGCTTGGTTGAACCATTGTTTTAATCATAGTTTAGCACAGTCATTGCATCTTGCATTTTACACTGCACTTTTTTCAATATGGAACTTTCAGAGAAGTGGTTTTTTCCCCTCTCCCCCCTGCCCCCCCAAACATTCATCTGCCAAAGAACCGTTCTGCATTGTTTGGCACAGTAATGAAATGTGATTCTAATCAATGAACAGGAGAATGAACCCACATCTTAAGGAGGCAAGAAGAAGTTCAGGAAGAAGCAGGAGTCAGCTAAGGAGTTTGGTCCTGTGCTAATAAAAGCAAATTAAGGATTATGAGCAATTTATATATTAGTTACAGTGCTGTAAATAAATCAAACCTAACTTTTATTTATTTGGAAAGTTTACACAATCGCCTACAGGCGGTCCTCAGCTTTCAGCCATTCATTTAGCAACCATTCAAAGTTACAACAGCGCTGAAAATAGTGACATACGTCCAGTCCTCACAATTACGACCACTGCAGTATCTCCATAGTCATGTGATCAAACTTTGGACACTTGGCAGCTGGCATGTATTTATGATGGTTGCTGCATCCGAGGATCAGGTGGGATCACCTTTTGTGATCTTCCCAGCTGCCTTCCAACAAGAAAAGTCAATGGGGAAATTTGCTTAAACAACCTCATGCTACTTAACAACTGTGGCAGTAAAATATTATAAAGTTGACTTACTTAACAATTGTCTTGATTAGCAGCAGAAATTCTGGCCTCAAGTTTGGTCATGAGACAAGGACTATATGCATTTGATATCTTATAATCCTAGCAGCTCACAGAAACATTCCATAATTTGCAATGCTTAATTGTAAATATAGTGTCACATTAGACAATGTTGCAGATTTGTCAGAGTCCTCAATGCCACTCCCATGTAAAGCCTGAACTCCTAGTGTTTACAGTCCTTGTGTGCCAAAATCATCTCCACAAGAAACTTGTACTGGATGGCCTACTGGAACAACAGCTTCTCTTGCTAGAGAACTGCTACCAAATTGCACATAGCTGGAGAAATCCAACATGCACTTATGCCATGAAACCTCAAGCAGAGCACTTTTGTAAGCCTTTTCCAGAGTGAAAGCTTTTACTGCTGCCTTAAATAAAGATGGCTATCTCCTCACTGCAGGGGGAAAAATCTGAGATATTTCTTACCCAAAAGAAAAGACTTACTTTCAGCAAAACCTATTAAGGTCTACATAAGATAGATGCATGAGAAATCAGGTGACTGTGAGTTTGGAAGAATCAGGAATAACACAAGCTAATTAGCTAAATCCAAAAACACTACAGAATTCCTGAAAATTTGGCTTCAGACAAATTAGCCATCAATAGACACATAGAGATAAACCACATTTACATACCATTCAAATTAGTCAATAAAAAGCTAAAACAGAAAGAAAAAGGGCGGAACAAATCCTCTCTAGCAATAAACACCCATATAAGTAGGGATTCACACCAGACAAACCATCAAAAAGAAAACAATATCCTAATCAAGGAACTACTGTGAAGAAAGCCACACACCCCACCAACACTGGCAGGCATGCTACTGTATATAAACAGAGCTTATTAGCAGTGATGATATTTATTTATTTATATCCCGTCTTTATTATTTTTATAAATAACTCAAGGCAACAAACACATATACAATATTCCTTCCTCCTATTCTTCCACATAACAACAACCCTGTTCTTGGCTTGGACTAAGAGAGAAGGATTGGCCCAAAGTCACCCAGATGCTTTTCATGGCTAAGGCAGGACTTGAACTCCTGGTTCTAACCTGGTACCTTAACCGTTAAACCAAACTGGCTCTCATTATTATACTGCCTAGTTAGGCAATGAAACATCTGCAAGCAACAACCATCATAGATCATGGTAAATCCAAAACTGCTACAGAATTCCTGAAAACTTGGCATTCAGTCAAATCAGCCACAAATAGAGAGGTAGACCACAGAACGTTACAAATGACAATAAATGCAGGCCACTTGCTGAACATCTGAAATGTGGTTATATGACTGGAGGGACAATAGTCAGAACTCC
This sequence comes from Ophiophagus hannah, assembly GCA_000516915.1. Taxonomy (NCBI): domain Eukaryota; kingdom Metazoa; phylum Chordata; class Lepidosauria; order Squamata; family Elapidae; genus Ophiophagus; species Ophiophagus hannah. The sequence goes on from AZIM01000912.1 coordinate 138,650, forward strand.
AGAACTCGGTCATAAGTACCTTTTGGGGGAGTGTCATAAGCTGAGGACTACCTCTACTGTGAAGTACTCTTCTACTTCCACTGAGGGAATCGATCCTCCATTTTTCAGATAAAAGGCAACCAGAAGGTTTTCTGTTTCCATCTTCTCCTCACCTCCAAACTTCTCTCTACTTCCCTTTTCCTGTCCAGGTATTTTGGAAGGAGGAGGAAGAGGAATTTTCATTTCTTCTTCAGCAAATATTGGAGAGTCTACCCTCCATTCAAGCTCTTCTCTGCCTCTTCTGACATTGGAGAGCAGGAAAAGGAGGACTTTCCATCTCTTGGAAATTTTTCCATTCAAGAAATGTCCTTCTTAGGTTCAGGCTAAGCAGTCTCTGATTTGGTCTTTTCAGTCATATTAGTCTACTTGCCCTTCCCCAAACTACTTCACTCTACTATCAGGGTCAGAATTGCTGGCAAGTGATAAAAATGGGAAACATGAATGGATTTGGTAAAAAAAAAAAAAAGATACCAAATCTCAAAAATTGTGATACATTCCTTAAGAACACCTTTTATATTTCATCGTGTTGATGAACCTTTTATATTTCATCGTGTTCCAGCTTTTGTTTTCTCCATGCTTGTCACTTTATTGCTACCAATTCCACCAGTGATATTTTAGTGCTGTGATATAATCTTTATTTGGACAATTAAGTCAGGCAGCAGGATGGCATATGCTAGAATGACTGTTGCAGTCCAGATTTAAAACAAAAACAAAACAAAAAAGCTAGAGCTGTTTAGAAGCTTCTTCCTGCACAAATCAATAAAGTGCACACAATCCAGAAAAGCTGGAGTTTTGTTCTAAAATAAATATAGCAGTTTGCAAATTGTCCAAGGACGTTTACATATGTATCATTTTGTACATCATTAAAAAACAGAACCGGTTATGCAATGTTAGGAAATACAGAGTGTCATAGAGGTAAAATAAACCAACCTCATTATTGTGGAGGAAAGTGCAAAATCAAATAAATCATTATGGAGTGCTTTTCCTTAAAAAAAAACCAGTCAGTTTTCTAAATACAATATCTATATTGTATAGCTAATTCAGGTGGTTTTTTTCAGCAACTTTAAATACAAAAGGTAAGTACACTATCATAACAACAGCAACAGCACTTCGACTTATATACCGCTGCACAGTGCTTTACAGCCCTCTCTAAGCAGTTTACGGAGATAGCATATTGCCCCCAAATAATTTGGGTCCTCATTTTACTGACCTCGGAAGGATGGAAGGCTGAGTCAACCTGGGGCCTCTCAGGATTGAACTCCTGGAGTGAGCAGTGAGTTAGCCTGCAGTACTGCATTGTAACCACTGCGCCACCAGAGCTGTCTTAATCTGTCTTTAATCATAAAGCATTTTTGCCTTTCACTTGATCTGTAAAAAAATGTAAGACTGAAATTCTGTATTTATTACCTACCCACCTAATTTCAGTATATTCTGAACATCAGAAAGAAGAGATATCTTTCAGTGATGTTCCTTCCTTGTATCATTTTTCTTAATAGACTTTTGCCAGCTATCAAACCTACGATACTTTATTGACAGATTTAGTGAAGGGTTTTTAAAAAAAACAAATCATAATGAGACTTTTAAATTGTAAGATTTTTTGATATGAATTTCTTTTGTTTCAATTGATGGTTTTATTGCTATGTTTTGACTCCTAATTGCAGTGGCTACTTTAGGCTTTTGTGGGCTAAAAAGCCAAACAAATATTAGCAAAATAAATAAAAAATAAAGTAACTGGGGATGTCATATATCTCTATTCATAAGGATAATCGTATTGAAAAATAAGTTTCTTAATAAGAAAAGACAGTGCTCAAATGGATGTCATTGTAATGTATAAGGCAAAGCATAAGAGAAATTGGTCTTTTGGAGAGAAAAAAGGCTCATTTACTAAATCATTAGAAAATCTGACATACTCCCTGTGTGTAGGGCAAGAGAAAATAATACAGACATAGGAATAATATAAGATGTGCATAATCCTTCAATGTACCTGATTACTACCAGAAAAGCTAAATCAGAATTTTCAAACATCCAACATTATGTGAGCAGAATTCCACTCACTGAACAGGGTTTCTAACCCTTTCACTTCCAATACTTTTCATCTGAACCCTAAATGTGACATGGCAGGTCCCCCAACTTTCTACACCTGATTTGGGGCACAAATAAGGAAGGGGAAAGGGGTAGATTATTCCATTAGGAGCTGTATTTTATTGATAGATATATACCGATCATGCTCCTTTAACAATTCCTTGTGCATAAACTGGATTGAAAATAGTAAGGGTAAAGTTTAGACATCCAAGATTAAAATTTACTCTTAATATTTACAATCCAACTTTAAAAGCATCATTAGTACAAAAGCACAGTGATGCAATATTAATGGCAATTTGACTGCTTGCCCTGCCATATTTCAAAGGATTGTTTCAAAACTCAGTAGTGTCAATAGATAGCAGCTATCAATATTCTAGAATGCATTTATCTGGGAATAGGTTTTAGTGAACTCAGGTGGGATTACTTCTGAGTAGACCCAGCTTTGTAAAATTAATGTTATCAATTACTATGAGCTATAAATTTGAGCTAACATGAGAATTTTAGTTTAAAGTTCAGTGTTTACAAGTAGTCCTCAATTTATGACCTCAATTGAACCCAACAGTTCTGTTGCTATGTGAAACATTTGTTAAGTAAATTTTGCCTCATTTTACAACCTTTCTTACTACAGTTGTGAAGGGAATCACTGCAATTGTTAAGTTAGAATCATGGTTGTGAAGTGAACATGCCCTCCCCATTGACTTTGCTTGTCAGAAGGTCACAAAAGGGGATCATGTGTCCCTGGTATGCTGCAACCGTCATAAATATGAAGCGGTTGCCAAGCATCCAAATTTTAATCACGTGATTATGGGGATACGGCAATGGTTGTAAGTGTGAAAAATGGTCATAAGTCATTTTTCTTCAGTGCCGTTGAAACTTTGAATGGTCGCTAAATGTACAGTTGTAAGTTAAGGACTACCTGTGCACTGTGAGTTTTTCTCCTTCCTTCCTTCTTGTGAAATAGTTGTTCCTTGATACCAGAATTACTGTGTCTAATGCAAGGTGGGTAGTCCAATTGAGACACTTGGTTGTTAAGTGAAGCAGTCACTAAGTGAAATCTTGACTGTGCTTATGATCTTACTTCAGCATTCCTTTGCTTTACAGACCTGTGAACGGCATAAATGTAGGACAGTGTTTCTGAACCTTGGCAAATTGAAGGTGTGTGAACTTCAACTTCCAGAATTCAAATCCCGTAGAATTCTGGGAGTTGAAGTCCATATATCTTCAAGTTGATAAGGTTGAGAAACACTGATACAGGGAGTAGCCATAACATTACTTTTTCATCATCAACATCATCATAACTTCAAATGGCCACTAAACAACGCAGTCATTAAATGATGAGTACCTATACCTTAATCTAAAATAGGCAAATTAGAGCCTGGGCTATCATCCAAATCATGACTTGATGTTGATTTGCAAAAAAAAAATATTACTCTTGTTAATCAAAATTTGTACTAGTCCGATGACTAGGCAAAACATGGATATCACTTCAAAAAAAGAAGGAAGATATATGCAAAATGGAATGAGATTATATACACTCAGTATACATTTGCAGGATAGAGAAACAAACCAATCATGCAGATTGCTTATAATTTAAAAAAAAGTATGGCCAAGGCTTCTGCAGGTCACAATTCCTCATTTAATAAACCACTGGAATAATATAGAGATTAGACCTCACATTAGCTGCAAGACTGCAGATATAATAGACTTTCCCCAGTGCATCCGTATTTAACTCAGTCTTGATCTGAATTGAATCACTGGCAAAAGGATTTATTGACTTTGGTCCATAAAATTATATTTCATCTCATAATTATGAAGTTTAGCACTTCATTTGATAGTTCATGTTTTTCATCATGAAGTTATTCATTCTTAGAAAGCAATGAAAAAAACAGTCAAGCTAACATAAAGCCTCAAACCAATCCAAAATCCACTTTTCCCTCCTACATGTACTTACTCAGGATAAGCTTTCATTGGGGTAAATTCCTAGTAAATATGCACTGGATTATAACCACTAGAAAAATATAGCACACAAGAAGTTCTCCAGAAGTTTTATTTTACATTTTTGCTTGTACTCTGTAAAATGATCATAAATATGTCCATAAAACATGAGTCCAGCTTGTCTGGCTTAATGTTTATTGGGTGTATTCTGGAAGTGTTTAATGCAGCAAAAGAGTAACTTCCTTTGAACAAAATAGATCTTACATCTGAGAAAAGTCTAAAACTACACTCTGTTTCACTGTTAGCAAGTCAAGGGCACAAAAATGTCTTTAAATTTTTGCCACCAAGACTAGAATAGTATGGCTAGTTCCTATACAGATCTTGGGCACACATACCTTTTTTAGACTGCTACTTGCTTTCCTCCCCCTTTCCGGATGCAATATGGTGGTTTTTTTCCTCTTCATTATTGTCACTAGCCTTCCCATTCACCCCCAAAGAATGCTGAGTAGTTAAATGACTCAATCTGCATATCCAATTAGATTTATACAGCAATAAGTTTCGCGGAATTAAATTGAATTCACTTTTGAGTAGAAATGTTTACAATTAGGCTGCAAACCTCTTAAGTAAAACAACAAGAGTAATGATTCATTCCGTTTAACCTCTCGCCTGCCAGAATCAACACTATGAATCTGGTTACAGATGCCATCCAACTTGGGCAACAGCAAATCCGTTTGAACTTCCACCACACGAATACACTTAAGACCGTGTGGATTTGCTGCCCTCAAAAGCTTAGAGCGCATCACAACAGATCTACTCCTTTCCACAGCTCTACGGGATTCATTTGGCAAATTTTCTACACCCACACACCCACACACACACACACACACCCTAAAAGACCCGTCTCTAAGGTGTTGCGTCTTTCAGCTCAGGAAAAAAAAAAAACCGAACCACCGTGGCAAACCTCCCTGCCCATTTGCGGAGTTACAACATCTCCGCCAATAACTCCTATGCACAATATTTAAAACAAAATCTGATTTATGTGAGCTTTCCTGAGGGAAAAATCATTACCATCTAACAACCTTCCTGCGGGATGATATTCAAGAGGGGGGAGGGAGGGAAATAGGGAAGAAGTTAAGCCAATTTCCTTAATCTGCCTTCTTGAAACAAACAAGGAAACAAAAGCTAAATTTGCCCAGATCTAACTCTCTGACGGCCAAGGGACAAATTGTCCCGACATCCAAACAACTTTGAAAGTCAAGCCGGCGGTCTGGCAAAGAAAGAAAGCCGGCATCCCCAACTGGGAAGAATAATTGACAGGGCAAGGATTGAAAGCCGTCCAGGCTCATCGGGACATTGCAAGAAAACTCTTCTGTAGAGATTCTCAGTCATCCAGGTCACGATTGTCCCAAAGGTGCTTTTTTTTTTTCCCCTGGAGGCAACGGGACAAGAAAAGCCTAGTTGCCTCCAGGGAAAAAAAAAAAAAGCCCCTTTTAGAAAAGAAAACTTTTCCCC
>AZIM01000912.1:146045-156071 GCA_000516915.1 Ophiophagus hannah
AATCAAAGGAGGAAGGAACCCCCCCCCCCCCCACCTTCCCCGTGGTCGCCCTCCTCTATCCTCTATCTTTTCCTCAGCAGCCTGGTTTCCGGGAGAGTGGGAAGCGCGAGGTGCGTTCGAGGTCTGAGGTCTCGCGCCCGACCGCTTTGGCAGCGGGGAGGTTNGTGTGTGTGTGTGTGTGTGTGTGTTTTGAGGGGGGGGGGTTGCATTGTTTCCGAATAGAATTCGAGTAGATTTCATCCTTTCCCCTCATTTAAAAAGAAAAAAGAAAAGAAACCTCTTGACTTACCGTACGGGCCGATGGAGCCCAGAAGACAGCCTGAGAGAATGACTTGACCGAATATGAGAAATAACTTAAAACTGCTTTCTGGAGAGTTAATCTTGAAAGTAAGCGGACCGGCAGATATTGCAAAAGAGCAGATGGACGATTATCTTGAGCTGGAAGAAGGATTACCCCCGCTTGCACCGCTTTCTCGTTTTCCACCTTCAGCGCCGCCTCTGAGGTTAAACCGTGTGCTTTACTTTCCCCGGCCTTTACTTTTTTCCTCGAAGAAAAAGAAAAGGGGAAAAAAAATAATAATACTTCGTCTGCGGTGTGAATGAACGGAGCAGATGCGTGAAGCAACGCAGAAGGAGCGCTTAGGAACTCGTGGTGGTGTTTGTCTCACGAAATGAGGAGTTAACTAAATGGCAAAACACTCAGGGCAGCCAATCCGTGGCAGAAAAGTTAAAAGAGGAAATTCTACCTCTTTTTTTTAAAAAAACCATCAAATAGTCCTCTGGATTCTTGCAGCCCCGGTTTGGTAGCCTAATTGTGAGATGGAAATGTGTTTTTTTTTTTTTTTCATAGCCTTCTCGCCATGCTCTCTGACAGGAGCTAATAAAATAACTGGGTCTGTCCAAAAGAAGGGGGGGGGAAATGGCACAGGCTACCTTTTAACTGACCTTAAAAAGAAAGAGCAACTGAAAAGTACATATATATAGAACATAAGTAATCAATGAAGAAATCAGAATTTTCTAGGGAAACGTTTCAGTCCTGCATGTTACCTTCAGAGTTAGTTCACTGCAACTGTTTTTCATAGGATATGTTTCTCCACAATGGGTAGAATCATGGTTTCTCAACCCGTTTTTCCTCAGTTTGTCTGATATGCTGAATCATATTTTAACCACGGGGGATGAAATCATAGCTGCAAAAGTAGTTGGCAAGCTTGTGATCTGCCACAATAGATGGCAGTCCCTGCCTGTCCTTGGATGGTCTCAACCAGGGTAGTTCTAGATTTTTAGGCCCAGTTGTTCCTTCTGTATAGCTGTCCTTTCTGACTCTACATTTCCTTAAAAGCTTTCTGGCCCAATAGCTTTACTTTCACTGTCCCAAGAGACATTTTCATGGAAATGCGTTTTTTTTGTTTGTTTTTGCTTTGTTTGGCTTATATATATATTAGACTCACCTTTTTTCGTGTTCAAGAAATAAAAGATGTTTGAAGCTCTTTTTAAAAAGCTAAGTAAACCCTTTTTAAAAAGCTAATGGCCTCCCCTCTAAATCCTTGATGTAGATGAAAGGCCCTTGGAAAATTCTGCAGATTATGTAAGGAAGATTTTTTTAAAACAAAAAAAATTACCAGAAGAAGGCAATGGCAAGTCACTTCCATAGTGTCAAAAAGTCATACATGGGCTATCTATGAAACCGCCAAGTTAAGCGCAATTAAAGAAGCACGTTATCTTTTGCTTTCTGTTTTGACATATTATACATACAAGGTATGACTATTATTAGGTGTAGGTTTATAAATTGTTTCTAGCAAAGTATCTCCTTTTTATATCAGTTTTTTCTGTTTTCTTTTTAATATCACTTTTTTCTCTGTTTTAGCTAGGATTTATAACGTAGGGGAAAATACTGACAGGGAGGAAAAGGTGATAATGGGGAAACTGATAAATAAGAAGTGGATTGGATTGTCATGTAGATTTTTTTAACCCAGAGATCCTCTCTTTCTTTTCACTGACTATTTTATTACACAAATTAATTTTTGTTTCCATTTGCAAAATAAATGTTGTGAACATTTTGGAGCAGTTGCAAAACATAAAAAAAATCAAACTGTAACAAAAAATGTCTCTTACTCTGAGGGGGGGTCTCTCAGAGTGACCTCCTGATCTGACCCTTATAATATCTTTTTCCGACTAGGTATCCTCCAGGTATGTTGGACAACCAATTTTCACAGTACTTCAGTCAACATGGGAGACACTGCCTTGAGCAAATTTATAGAATCAGATAAACTAAGAATATAGTCAACCACACAATCTTTTCTTCTACTTTGGCTTAATATATTGTACAGTCTATTCTATGCAAACCATGTTTTGTTTAACTGAATTCTACCATTGGCTGGGTTTGCCTAACACTTGGTCAAAGCCAAAGAAACCACATTATGGCTAAGTTTGCTGTGTGGTTTACACATGAAGATTTATGGTTTAGTTTGCATGAATCTAATTTAGTGGCATGAATCCAGTTAATAGTCATTAACTAAACCGTGGGTTACTCTGAACTCAAGGTTTTGGGAGAAAAGTCAGTCTGTGAAGAAATGTAGGAATCTCAGTTGTCCACCTTTAAATGTTATTGTTCTGCCCCTGAAGATGATGTTTAAGGAATTGAACTCAAAAAGTCTTGTATCCTAAAAAATATTCAGCGTTTGAGGGGACGTTAAGCATATTGCCCTCAGGCTATGAGGAAAAAACCCAAACAATAATTAGGAAAAAATAGTAACTTGAACATCATGTCTGCTACTGAATCTGTGTAACTGAGAATTACTTATTAAAATACCAATACCAATATCAATACTGACTTGTGTGCATTTTGGTAATCCATGGAGTTCTGCTGGAGCTCTACAGAAATTTCATGTGAAGCAATGAAGCTGAACTGAAGACACTCGTTTTCCAGTTGTTGACTTGAGTTTGCAAGGAAAGAAACTCTTGCTTCTTCAGTAAAAGGACCCCATATTCTCTTGAATGTAGAGCACTTAAAGAGCAGAGCATGATCCAGAGGCTGATAAAATCCGTGCCTATATGTCAACATTGCCTGGGATAATTACACCTGGGTTTTAGAGAGACTAAGTCAGGTTGTGTGCAGAAAAAGTCTAAAAGGAGTAGCTGATTTCTTGTTTGCTTTTGTAAGTAACATTTCTTCATTTTGCAGATAAGCAGATCAACATTAGCTAGAAGTAAGAAGTATAAACCGTCTTAATAGACTGTCAGTTCAAATATATGAAAAACTAAGGTAAACACTTGTCACAGGCAGGTTATCAGTGCCACAAAAGGAGAGAAAGAAAATTCAATAAAGATCTTATAGTGGGAGAGATATGTTAGCCAAAGATCAGGACCTAACTAAACATTTTATTAAAAGGCATAACATTTCATAAGGAGCAGCTCACTTTACTGGATGCCAGTCCTGTAAATGGCAAATCTAGAAACAGAATCTTGAACCAAGTAAAAGTCTGTTTTTCTACTCATTTCCAGGGGAGTATCCATTTGAATCTGTCACATTTGGTTAATGTAATTTCTGCGGTGGGACTCTTTATTGCTTTGTATCCACATCAAAATTCAATAGTGTTTTCCATCCTATATCATCACAAAAGTCTTTTTATTTCAAGCTGTTAATGTGTCAACCCAGTTTGGGGTAGTGGTTAAGATATTAAATGGGAAACCAGAAAACTGAGTGACAGTCCTTCCTTAGACATTAAAACTGGTTGAACAATTTCAGGCCAACTCACCTCACCAGGCTGTGGTGAGAAAAACAGGAAGCAGGAACAATATGTACACCACCTGAATTGTATTAAATGAAGATAGGATATAAATCTAAACTCTCAACTTCAGAACATCAAATGCCTTAAAACAGGTCTCAGACCAAGGATGGCACCGGTCTGTGGCACGCCAGCAACCAGGCCACGCAAACAAACAAAACCCCATCACGGGATGCAGACAGCATATGAAACCACGCTTCCTCCAGTCCATGGAAAAACCTCCACAGAACCGGTCCCTAGTGCCCAAAAGGTTGGGGGCCACTGCCTTAAAAGATAATGCAGAGGTGAAATTAGGAATGGAACTGCAAGAAAATGGCTTAGTCCAAGGTAAATGAAAGAGGGTCATAATTAGCAACACAAATTGCCTTTCCCTGTTACAGTGTTTTGTGAGAAAAGGTACACAGTTTGTAGATTACCTATTAAGGTAGTGTTTTGTGAGAAAAGGTACACAGTTTGTAGATTACCTATTGCTGCCTGTCAAGCAACATGAGAAATCCAGCACTGAAATTCTAGCATCCATTCAGCCATATAGGAAATTAAAAGAGGGGAGATGTCCAACTTCCCCTCCACTTCTTTCCAATTTCTGCATTTACAGGCAAGAAGTCTAAAGAAGAGTAAAGTAGGCTTCTGCAGCAGATGGAAAGCTTAAATTTGTGTTTAAGCTTTCAGACTTGCTGCCAGAAGGATGGTTCTGCACCCCTGCTTTCCTTTCCTTGAATCTTCACCTGTTCAGGCAAAGGCCTGGTCTTATATAAATTTGGGGTATACAGTCTTGGAGATGTCAGATGTAGTGGAGGCCATTTTGGGCAGAGTGAATAAATAAAATAGGAGGGTCAGTGACAGTATTTGGGTAATTTGGGAATTTCCATTTCCCAGGTCTGGAGTGGGAATCTGAGGTAGTTTTCTTTGTTTTTAAATTATATTAAATATATTCTAGGTTTCATGTAACAGTCTTATTTTTGGATCTCACCTCCAAAAGGAGAGAGTCCACCTGCTCATGTTTGTCCAATCCAGTCACAGATCGATGCAAAATGTGGCTACAAATTATCCATCTGAGATCTCCAAGTGAATTAGACATGTCGAACATTTTAAATGCTTGTTTTAAAATAAAAGACGGATTACCATCCACCCAGAAAATTTGTATAGTCAGGGATTTTCCTTTTCTGTGTCCTGGACAGTAAAATCTGTGCACACAAGCCTTAAGTCCATAATGAAGCAATCCTTAATTGGGCCATAATGTTTTGCAATCTTCAAAATCCCACAGAAAGCTGATTATTTAAAAATAGTAAAAATAGCAACATTAGAATAAAAACTTAATTATTGGCTGAAAGGTTCATGTAATATTCTAGAACTAACTCAGGTATCAGACAGATAATGTATCTATAAAATATTAAACTGACTTCTGAATATAAATAAAGATTTCTGTATAATTCATTTTATATTTTGTTTTGCAATTGTATAAATCTTTCTAGCCAGGACTGGGATAATATTCTTATGTCCAGATTTTTTGAGTACCTGAGAAATAGATTCAAATGGAAAACGTAAACAGAAATCTTCAGCTATCCCTTTTGTACAATGTTCAAGATTCAACCTTCTGATTCAGTTTCTTCTCATCATATAATGCCTCTGGTACAAATAATAGCTATTTTCTTGCCCGGAAAACCCTGCCCTCAGCCTACTCAGAATCAGTAATATGTCTAACCCAATTCATCAAAAGAGCTGAAGAAAAGTAAACAGCATTTGGTTGGAATACAAAATCCATCTATTGTATGTGAAAAGCTGTACCATGGCAGTCAGTTTCAAAAGTATCCCATGAGATAAATAAAATGATTAGGACTCTATCATTTTGATAATCTGTCTATTATTTTCTTGTATACAATGCCAAGCAGTTACAGTCAATATAATGTGAAAGCTAATATCAAGGTGCTCTCAGTTCCATTGAGGCTTAAAGGAAGTTTTGTTTTTTTGGCCCTTATTCCCTTCCCTTAAAGGAAGCTTCAATGTGATGGAGGGAATAAGGGCCATAGAAACAAAACTACAGTGTCCCGTAGGTGCTGTCTGTAATCTGGATGCTATATTTCTGTTGCCATAGAAATGTTACAACAGAGAGGTGTGTGCAGATGGAGACCTTTGCCTCTCAGGGCCAGGAGCCTGACAGAAGAAAGTGGCTTAGAAGTATTCAGGTTTAAATAACAACCTCAATAGGTTCCTTTTTAGACCATTCCCTTAGCATGCTAGGGAAAGGAAGAAGCCAAACGTGTTAATAATTTTTCAGTTTGTAATCACTCTTTATTAAATAGCTGAGCCTAATTGCCTAAAATAACCTTTCCAGCAAAATTGCATGCTATTGTTCGTTTATTTCTTTGAAATAAAATATATTAATATTTTCCTTTTAACAAGTCTCATTCAAATTGTAATCCTTTTGATTTATTTCTCAAATACCAAGCCATGCCTTAGCTTTTTCATAGGCTTACCATGCCTCACACAGAATTGTAACACCTTTTTTTTAACAGAAGAAGGGAAATGCTGTGACAAAGATGATAGGTGTCCTATCCCACTCAAATTTGCACCTGACACAGGTGTTAGAAGCCTTTATTGAGGCTTCCCAAGCCCTGAATAGTCTTCCCCCCAAATTTCCCCACACCAACACCGTGCAACCCCCAAGGAGTTCAATAGCCTAGTCCAGGAAAAGCCCAGCAGAAATCCACAGGGCAAAGGCAAAGCCCACAAGTCATGTCCAGAGTTCAAGAGGCATGATCCAAAGTTTGAGGGACAGAATCCAGTAGAATCCAGTAGCAAGGTAAGAATCACAACGGCTGAAGAATGCACAGCAAGGAAATGGGCTGGCTGATCTTCATCGCGCCTGCCTCTTCTCAGCCCTATGCACTCTCAGATCAGGAGGAGACGGCAGCCCTTCCTCATCTCCTCTAGCCAGGTGCAGCTGCATTCCCTCTCCACCTGAAACCTCTGGGCTTCCCAGCTGCAGCTGCCTCTCCTGGCTTCCCACCTCAGCTGGCCACTCATCTAGTTCCTCCTCCTGTGACCGCTCCACTGTGCTCAGCCTTGCTGCTGCTAGCTCAGAGCTTCTGGCAACCTCTGGATGTTCCTCCATGTCTCTCCTCCCCCTCCCCAACATCCCTGGAACCAACTCTTCCTTCTCTGAACTGGTGTCTGGTGAAGCATCCGGAGAAGCCATCACGATAGAAGTGTAAACTTCTTACAGTGATGCCCTTTCTCTCAGGCTTTCTGCTTGAACAGAACTGAATTCCTAGCTCTCATTCTAGATTTGGAAAGATCAGTAGGAAACTCAAAATACTATAATAAAAATGCTGGATGGATAAGTGAATTTGAAGATGAATTTAGAGAGGAATCTTTTAAGAAGACTCACTATCACCACTACTGCTTCCCATTGCATTGTTTTCTTTGTCAATGATGATGGACAAGTCAAGCCATGTCTATCTTAACATCTCTGCCAGGCTACACTACCTCCTTCACATGGACAATCTGAAGCAGTATGGAAGAACAGCATCTGAAATAGAATTGCTGCCCAGCACTGTTGGAATACAGATAGTCAACAGTGTAACCTATTAATAACCCTTAGACAAGAAATCATACATCTAAATGTGAAGAGACTTTTTCCAAAACTTTACAGCATAGTTCCTACTTATATTTTTTTCCAAATTCTTAGCTAGGTCTGGAACATCACCAATCACTTCCAGTTCAGAAAACTTACTAAAACGAAATGTTTCAATTGTATCTGGAATATCTAGTCTCCAGATCAATGAGTTTTATATACAACTATTTTGCTCTGCCATGAATATGCATGCATGCACACACGCATGCACACACGCACACACACACACACACACACACACGGAAGGGGAGAGAGTTTCTGAATCTATTGAATCTATTGAATTTGGTACACATTAACCTTTCACAATTACCGCTTTTGAAAATGTCATCCAATTAAAAACAAAATAGGCAAAATAAAGGATAATGGTTTACTAATTGCTAGTTTATGGCAGATTTCATGAAGATTTATTTTTTTTCTAAAAAAGATTTGAATCTAACTCCGAGTCAGTCACCTTGAGCTAAAATAGGCAGTTTTCCAAATTATGTAATTAATGTTTGAACTAACCTTGTGGTCTGAAGAAGTCCCAAAATCAAGCCATGGTGTGGCATTAGGACCAAAGATGCCTGCCCCAGTCTCCACTGCTGTCTCTCCACAATAATTTTGCTCTGAAAATTGGGCTCAAGGGAAACAGGCCTTGTAGCAAGCCGTTTCTTCCCTTCTATAATTTTGCTTAATTTAGAGATTATAGAAAGGTGTCAAATTGGGCTACCTTTTATTACCTCTTTATTACTCTTTCCTCCACACTTTCTCCTTCCTTTCTTCGCTGCTTCAAATGACTCAGAATCTAGGTTTCTAATAAGCACTGGAGGGGTGGTCTGGATTAATGATTGGGCCATGTGCAGACTTCTCTTGTCCTACACAACATCTTGATGTGCTGCAGTGTTCATGGATGTGCAGTGAGAAAAGCAAAAACAAGAAATAATAACTCTTCTGAGTTAGGTTATATGCCCTTGTCAAAGAGTGTGCTGCGCTCCTTCTTCATATAGAGAATGATTGTGCCCTAAATTAGCCAACTTCCCATTTGCTGACATTCACCTCTGCTCATTCACAGTCAGCAAATTGTTTGTGGTACAGATAAATTTCTATCATCACTGATTGATTGCATCCAGATGGGGCAATCTTCTTGAGCATTTGCTTACCTGAAATAATTTGTATAATTTAGAGCTTTACACTAGCTAGCATAATGAGTTATTATTCATACATTATTAGCCAATACAAAGCTACAGTGCAAAACAAAAAAAAACTTCCAAAAAACAAAAGCCGCCCTTTTGGTAGCCTGCTCTTGTTGGAAAGTCATCTTCAGCCTGCCATTGTAGCGATTTGACAAACACTTTAAGATCAGTGATACTAAGACTGCTGTTCTATTTCAGCCGAGTGCTGGACAGAGATATCATCCTGCCTTCTTTCCCCCCCCCACCCATTATTCTCCTTCCATTCAAGGGCAGGAATGTGTGGTGCCTTTGCATTGTCTCCTCTCTGGTCTAATCAAATTCCAGCTTCGATTAAGCTTGTGGTATTAAGCAGGGTTTACACAGGTTGAGATGCAAAATAATCGAGTTTAATTTCATTGCATTAACACAAATCATTTACCGCATTAAGTGAAGAAATCCCCTTGGCAATCAGGTGCTATGGCCTTCAAGGAATGGCCCATAACTTTGAAGCTGACAAGCCAAACAGCAACCACGAAAAACCCTGCATTAGCTGATCACAAAAAGACTACTTGGTGCTTGCCAGAATTTACATAATAGGATCTTGGTATCTCAGGATCTTTCCCATCCAGAAGAACATAAGGGACAAAAAAGATGCCCACTGTGGACTTAGTGGTATATATTGTGTCAATCCTTTGCATCACCAGAAGAATTTGATTATATCTCCCGCTGGTAACTTCCACTGCAATTTGAAATGTTGAGGCCCAAAAAGGTTAACATCTCTGTAAAGATATACCAATTTTGACATACCATGGCATGAAATGAATCTAAGGACAGTAATGGTGGTCCTATCACATTTCCAATCTCTCTCTCTCTCACACACACACACACACACACACACACACACACCACTTCTCCACTCCCTGAACTCTTCAGAGTGAATCAAAACAAGTGCATCAATACATAAAAAAGAACATGATTGGAGCAAATCACTGAATGTTGATTTCCATGCTCTCTGATGATTCAGTCCTATACTTAGTTATGAGGCAATGAAAATTATTGGTGTATTCATTGTGTATTAATATTTTCAGTGGTCTGCACCTTATCTGGTTTCCAACACTTTGTTTAAATTCCAAAGGTTAACATCATGAAGGAACACCTTCCACTGGACTTCAGTAGCAGTGCTGCCATTCTGAAATGGTTCAAGAAGTGTGAAGAAATCAAGTCACCCACGTTCTCTGTCCACTGAAAGAAGGTAGCAGAAAGAAATGACTTGATATTAGCCATATCTTAGACAAAGAGAAGTCAGTGAAAGAGGGGACCCAGAGTACATTCTTAACTCTCTTTCTGAAGTCTACTGTCCCCTTTGATCACTCAGTTATAATAGCAATAGCAATAACACTTAGACTTAGGTATATACTGCTTTATATTACAGCCCTCCCTAAGCAGTTTACAGAGT
>AZIM01000912.1:204776-218952 GCA_000516915.1 Ophiophagus hannah
GAATGTTAACAACCAGTTCTAGCGAATAGATGCGAACCTGTAGAATCCCACCCCTGCTTGTAATGCTCATTAATATTATAATAATACAAATTCCTTTCATACGCTTAGGGGGGAAAAAAGACATTCATCAGATTAGCCATGGCCCCTAGAAGGCCTAGTCTTCATCAGCATTGTTCAAATATTATTCTCTTCCAAATACTCATTGTTGTGTATTTACAACTGTTTACACGCTGCCTATCAGGAATTATGAAATGAACTAATATCAACAGTGAAATACTCCCTTGATTGTGTATATTAATATAACATTTATAGGTATATATATAGGTTACATTAGCAGGGAGTAATTGAAGGAGGTGTCCATCAGAGAACACTACCCCTTTCCTCCAATTGATATATTGATATATGCCTACATTTATTTATTTATTTACGTTTTTGTCATGTTTATGCCATGTATATTGGAGGTGGTGACCCTTTGAGAGCTGTATTTTATTTTAATGTATGCCGATTAGGGTACCTTCGAAGTGACAATAAAGTTATTCTAAGTTCTAAGTTTTAAGTTCATTTCTCTCGTTTCTTTTTTTCTAATGCAATGTTTTCTGTAAGCTTTGTGTAGAACTTCTTTTATTATTTAACCTCAGTATTTTAAAAATTCTTAAAAAGCAGGGCATGTGTGGCACCTACTTCTGATTCTGTAAACAGCATTAAGTCATTTCCAAGGGAGAAATTGCTTCAATAATTCTTTCAATAATTCTAGACTCTTCTTGTTACGATTTATATAGCAGCTTTCATCTACTTTGCAATATGAAGAACCCTTTCCCCCTTTAGATAGAAAGATGCCCAGATAAAACAGAAGTTAAGTGATCCAACACCATCATTCTGGCGATAAGAGTTCAGTGGCACCACTAAATATGTTGATTTATTTTCAACATTTCAATAACATTCATTCATTCATTCATTCATTCATTCATTCACTCATTCACTCACTCACGCATTCACTCACTCATTCACTCACTCACTCACTCACTCATTCATTCACTCACTCACTCACTCACTCATTCATTCATTCACTCACTCACTCATTCACTCACTCACTCACTCACTCATTCACTCACTCACTCACTCACTCACTCATTCATTCATTCACTCACGCATTCACTCACTCACTCACTCACTCACTCACTCACTCATTGAACTGAACGTCCAGTCAAGCTTTGACAATATATGAATGTTAAATGTTTTAATTGCTCCCTTCATCTTACCTTAATTTAGTACTGCAATGGTGGCACCGAAAACATGATTTATGGAAAATCTGCTTGTCGGCAGCTAGGCACTCCATTGGATAAACTCTCTTTTGACAAAGTAGGCATGTTTCCTTTCCCTGAAGTTGCACTTTCTAGAAATAAATGAGATTATGTCAGTGCCATGTATTGCTATATTTCTTTTCTTCAGGCTATGCACCAAAAAATTGCAATATCATTAGGAAACCTGAGAACCTTCACTCCTCAATAAGTAACCCTTAAGCTTCCCTGGTAGTCAGATGAAATAAATTCTTTGTTTCGACTAATGCCAGACTTTTTATATTTATTTGAAGACGCTTTAATATTTTCAATAAAGTGATGGGTAAAAGAGGATGCGTGAATGACTCATGCTTTCTTTCTATTTTTACATTTCCATTGCAGTGAAGAAAAACAGGTGCTTCTGCCACGGGCTGCAAAATTCTGCATCCAAGGCTTGTGACACTTTCTCATTGGAAGTGCATCCTCTCTGTCTGTCTATTCACAGTAGAAACACTTCTATTTTGCTGCAAGTTTGATTATGTACAGGAATTACCTAAAGCATTTTTTAAAGGATTGAATGATCCATAGTGTTGATCAATAGTACAGATTTCTTACAATGCAATATTCACTTTGGGGAACAAGACCAGTCTTCCATGGACTGTGTTCATGACAACAGTGCTCTTAATCTTTTGTGTGGGTAATGCAATTTCTATCCTGTAATTATCCGTATTTATAAATGAATCTGCAATTTTGGGTTTTTTATACCTTTAAGGAAATAGGTTCCTTTAGTACTGACCAAGAGTTTTATTCTTCTACTTTCTGTGGCTGAAGCTGCAGATGGTGGATTTTGAATGTAATAGGAGAGATAGCTTGCTTCCAGCACCATTCTACTTTTCAGAGTGCTCACTGCTATTGTTTGTGAGTACTCTTCCAGGAAGAGACCTGATCTACAACCCCATTTCATCTTTATTTTCTAGCTCTCACAGCCTAGACTAGATTGGACTAGAATTTCCCACTCTCCTGGTTGCTAGCTTGGTACCTTAGCCGCTAAATCGAACTAGCTATTCCACTTTCCCACAGTGTCTCAGATTAACATTATGTCACAGGCACTGTGGGAGATTAAAACCAGTAGCCATCTTTCATTAAAATCTGGGGGGGGGGGGTTTCAAAGAAAACCCAGAAGAAATTATCTCCAATTCTCCACTAATTCCCCCCCCCTCCAAAGTGTGTTAGGACATACTGTAGAATTTCAGATATACATTTGTTTATTCTGGCAAAATTCTCTTCAAACCTGCTTCCCATGTGCCAATTCACAATTTTCAGAAGATTCTATGTCCTGCAGGAAGACCTAATGGGCAGGAGAGGGAAGGAGGAGGGGTGGAAATCTTATTTTGTTCCATTTGCAAATCTTGAGAGTCATCTGTTATTTATTTATTTTTGGGGGGGCAGGTGTAGCCTTTCAAATTTACAATGGTACTAAAAATAATTTTGTGACCAATCCTTGTATTTATGACCATCACAACATAACAGAATAACAGAATTGGAAGGGATTTTGAAGGCCTTCTAGTCCAATCCCCTGACAAGCAGGAAACCCTATTTCAGGCAAATGATTGTCCAATCACTTCTTAAAAACCTCCAATGATGGAGCACCCACAACTTCTGGAGGAAAGTTGTTCCACTGATGTTCTCACTGTCAGGAAATTTTTCCTTAGTGCTAGATTGGTTCTCTCCTTGATTAGTTTCCATCAACTGTTTCTTGTCCTGCCTTCAGGTGTTTGGGAGAATAGATTGACTCCCTCGTCTTTGTAGCAGCCCCTTAGATATTGGACCTGCTATCAGGTCACCCTATGTCCTTCTTTTCTTTAAACTAGACATCCTGCAGTCAGGTGCTCATCATTTGAGAGCTGAATGCAATGAAATTTAATTTTAATGTAGGCTGATTTGTGTGCATTTAAAGTGAAGTAAAGTTTTATTCTAATGCTTCTAATTTATCTGCTTCGCAACCAGTTTGTGACAGAGTTAACACAGAAACAGAAGTAAATTGCATAAATTGTTATTTTTTTTTGTTTAGTGACCGTGTCTAAGGGGAAAAAGGTAATTTGCCTGTCATGGTCACATGACTTTTCGTTTAACAACTACATCATTTAGCCAACCAAGTTACTGGTTCCAATTGTGGTTGTTAAGCAAGGCTACCTGTACATGATCAGATTTGACTGTAGTGTCCAGAAATTCAAACATTCCCACAAATATACTAACTTCTGTTACCTCTATAATTTAATTATTTTCACTGCCCCCAATACCCCCTGAACAATTTCAGATTGTCCTTTGGTCTTCGGCCTGCAGATAAAATATTGTACCCAATAAATACAATTTATTTCAAATGGTAAATAGCACTTTGGATTCCACTCCACCTCATGTGCAGAGCCTGAAACAATGGTTTCAGTTGTTATACACCCCACACCCCAGTTTAAAAGACACCCCTGTTCTAAAAGAAGTGATTCTGTCCTATGAAATGAACACGTTACATAAAATGGCACTTTGTCAAAATATGCCTCAAGCAGTTCTACAACAGCAACAGCCATAACCCATAGTATATATGTTTTAACTTGAGCAAAACAACACAATCGCTATAAACCATATTTTGTGAGATATTAGTTCTTTTAATTAAAATTCAGGGAAATTATTTCATCAGTAAAATCGAAATATAGCTTTTGCCTTGGGAGACTACACTTCAAACCCTCAGTATTGGTTAGCCACATGCTCAGCACATATAGTAAGCACATGCTTTTAGAAAGGGAATAGAGATTCCTGGGAGAGAGAGGAAAGAGAGAAGGGGAAGTAAAGAAGTGTTAGCCAGAGTTATGTTACTTTCTCCTTCCAACTGCGTTTTAATTGTACAAAATGTTTTATTGCTGTGGTGCACACACTAAAAGCTTCCTTCACACATTGCATGCTTATTTACCACTGATAAACTCTGCTTCTTCGTGGAAACTACTTCTCACTTCTGCTTCAGTTGCTTCTGACATGGTGTAGCCAAGGCTTTGAAACACTCTCTCGCTTTCCTGCCAAGTCTTCTGAAAGTTCCTTAGAAGATCATCTGGCGAATCGGGAGCAGCGATATCTAAGATGTGCCCTGAGATGACATCTTCATAGGTCGGAGGTGCCCGTTTGAAGCCAAATCCCGACTGAGTTCCATCGGTGCTCTGTGCGGTGGAGGCCGCGGTTCTAGATTCAACGACCATGTTCTCAAAAGACTCCATGCCATAGGAGCATCCCATGGGGGAATTTGCATCAAAGCACACCCTGGGCTCACAGGAATGCTCTTTAATGACACGCTGGTTTTGCTTCTTAGAATTAATTTCCTTTGATTCTCTTTGATGCTTTCCTGGGTATTTTTGGAAATTATCTTTCCTGTTGTCTAGCTCTTGGGAAGCTTGGCCAAGTCTGTCCTTTTTTGATCTACACCTGACTTCCTTTGACTTATCACTCATTATACCATTTTCAACATATTTGTTCTTGAATTTTCCCTCACTAAATGTCTGATCCTTGAAAGCCTGTAACATTGTATCTGTTTTATGTTCGTAGTCACCGCCAAATGTTTCAGGTAGCTCTGGCTCTTTCCTTATGTGAATCACCTGGTCAGATGCTGCATATGTATGCCTCAGCCCTTTAGGACCAACCTTAGGTACTTCGAAGCCATGTGCAATGGAAATAGAGCCTACGCTTTGTCTATGGGGCTCTTCCAGAATGCTCCCACCCTTTTGAGAAACATACATTTGATTTACTTGGGATTCTTCATGCGTCTCTTTGACTTTTGCCACTGCCTCTGCAGTTACAATGGTGTCTTTTGGAAATGGTACTTTGCAAATGTCAGGTTGATGTGTATCAATCTTGATTTGTCGACGGAGGGTTGCAGGAGATTTAACAATCTCCGACCTTTTCTCTACAATAGGAATTGGAGTAATTGATCTATTTGGGATTACTCCTTGAGATAGTTTTACTGTAGTGTCTTTAAGTTTTGCAAGTTGCTCAGAACGGACAGATGACTGATGTATCTTAGAGGTTGGTGTAGTAGATCTCGGTGGGGGTGATGGTGGAACTGGAGTGCTTTCTCTTTGGACTGGAGACAATAAATCTCTGAGAGGAGATTCAATACATCTAGATTCAATTGTGATGTAAGTAGGTGAAGGTGCTCGCATTCTTAGAGAAGGTGAAGAAGTTGTGATTTCTGAAAATCTGTTTGCACTGACTTTCTGCTTTACTTCTTGGTGTGCCATGGTGCCTTTGGACATTTCTTTAGCCATCTGCGAATCTTTTCTGCTGGATCCAACAATCACTTCAGCTATCTTCTGCGATGATCCTCTAGCGCTATGAACATTTTTTTTACACTTCAGGGAATTTTTTGAAATCATGGCTGCTTGGATTGCCTCTTCACATGAGTGAAGTATTTTAGAAGCTCGATCTTTAATAACCAACAATTCTTCTCTCATCTTTTCAACACTGTCTTCCCGTGCAATGTAACTTAAGTCTTGCTTCTTTTCTTGTTCTACCAGCCATTCTGGAATGACACTTAAGAACACCTGGAATGTTTTCATTCCATTTTTACTTGGCTCCATCTCAAATTCTTTCATTCTCGATAATAGCTGTTGTATCTCCTCCCGTTTCCTCAACAACTCTAGTATGTCTACTGAATCTTTCTCACTTTTCTGCAGGGATCCTCTTGGTGAACTGGAAGGTAGCATTTTTTCTTGCATGGGCTCCTTTTTTGGCTCTGGTGTCTTATGAGGGCTTTTTTTCTGTTCTGAGGTAATTTCCCAGGTATATTCTCCCTGTCCTTGTAGGTTATTCTTTTCCTGAGACAGGTTTTTATTCTGAACATTTGTCTCCAGAACAAAAGTTGGTTCTGGTTCAGAATGCACAGTTTGAAATTTGTTATGTATATTGATTATTTTTTGCTTAACCATTTTTTCTGATTTACTGCTAGCCACTTGTTCTTTTCTTTGAATTATTCCTTTCTCTTCTCTGAGGTGAGCAGTTACCTGGCTTTCCTTTCCTTCCACAGCTACAGAATGTTTTTCTTTCTTCATTTTGTCCTTCTCCATTTCCTTTCTTTGAGCTAATCCCTGTTTCGTTTCACTAGATTCTTTCTCCCCGGTTTCTTGCCTGCCTTCTGCATACTTAAAATGTGTTTTTTCCATGTGGGTTTTCCCATCCATTTTCATGCAATTACCTGCAGCACTTTTCCTGCTTATGGTTTCTTTCTGTTTTTCTTGAACTTGTTGCTTCACAACACCATGGACACTTGATCCTTCTTGCTTTTTAGAAATCATGGAATCCCTGTGGCCTTTAGGTAAGGTGTGATCACCGGTGGGAACCTGGATGGTTCTAACTTTGAAAGAGGGGCACACTGTTTTGTTATTTGACACATGCAACTGTTCCTCATTTTGGTGCTGCTCTTTCTGGCTCATGGCACATTCTTTGTGGGTCTGTCCTTTTTCAGAAGATACACTCTGTTCTGTAAGATGTTGTGATTCGTGGATGGCCTTTTTCCTGATGTGTTCTTCTGCCGAGCGCTTTGAAACATTTTGAGACTGTTCAGCCATGGATTGCTTTGGTAAGGGTTGCAGGGCTTCTGAGATGGTGACTTGAGGCCTCCTCTGGCATTTGGGCTCAGCAGGTGTAGGTGGAACCTCAGCGGGCAATGACCCTTGCAGAGTGATTTCATCCTCTTTATATGATTTTGGCACTGGCAGGCCACCTTCTGACTCTGCCTGAGCTAATCTTCCCCAGCTTTCACTGTTCCTTCGCACCTGTAGTTGACAAACATCCTTGGTTAGTTTTTGTTCCATCTCTTCCTTTTGCAGTTTGTATTTTTCTTCTGCAATCATTAAAGGAGTTTTAAATTTCCGGACATAAGGCTTAGGTGATGCTTGCATTGCCTCTGCTGGAAGAGAAGGAGACCTAAAATGTGGAAATGTCTTATTCGACGGTGATACTTCCAGATTGATAGTTTCCATAACTGATGCGGCCCTTTGAACATCCTCATTTTTGGTGCAGACTTTCTTCTCTTTTCTTTCATGACTAACAGTGTTCCTTAACATCGAACGTTCTGCCCTTTCTTCTACTGTATTTGTCTTATCAATCTCTTTGTGCACCTGAATAATCCTTGGTTGCATTTTTCTAGATGTTTTGCACTGGCTCGCTTCTAATTCTTTCACAAGTTCTGCCTGGAGACGTTTTGTGTTGTATGGGATCCTGCTCTGAGATTGAACTGTTTTGTCTAAGCCTTTGAAGGAATGCTCTTTTGCCTGAGGGAGAGGTGGGGGAGGCAGATGAGATGTCAATTCACTGTCACATTTCTCTTCTGCAGTGGGTGGTGGAGGGGGGAAGCTCTCATGCTCTGACTTAACCTCTTCATTTGGTGGTGATGGTGGAGAAGGAAATTTTTGTCTATCACAAGGCATCAATAAATGAGGAGGTGGTGGTGGCAGAGGAAAGTCAACTTCAGATGAAGCCAATGGAAGTGGAGGTGGAGGCGGGGGTGGGGGGGGAGGAGGGGGAGAATCAATTTCTGACCTATCNNAGGCGGGGGTGGGGGTGGAGGAGGTGGAGAATCAATTTCTGACCTATCTGAGCCTTTAGGATTCTTGTAAGGATTCACAGGATTTTTCACTTGAACCCTCAAGTCTTCCTCAGCACCTTCAACTTTACACTTTCCTGAGTACTTCAAAATGGATTTCTCACTGCGCTGTTGCTTCCTTTCAGCTTCTTTAAATTGCCTGTGCATTTCCTGTGTGACTCTGACTTTTTGATTGGTTTTTACATTCTGTTCTGATGCCATGGAAACCTGAGCTTGGCTTGCCATGACATTATTTTTCTTCCCTCTGCAAACCTCCTTTGAATGCTGAGATTGCTTTCTGTCTTGTTGCACCTCTCTTGTTTCAAGATGACCAGCCACTTTGGAAATCAGGCCGGTTGACCGATTGATCAGCTGTTCTGTCCCTCTGTAATTGGAGCTCTGGCGATCACATGTTGGTTGGATGGATTTTGTCTCACCCTGACTTCTGACATCAACGTATTTTTCATCTTTATGTTCATGAAAGATGTTTTGTTTCTTTCCCGTCATTTGTCTTGTACTCTGCATGTCATTGGTTGAATGGCCCTTCATCAATATTCTGCTTGCCTCTGATTTCTCTGATCTTTCATTCTTCTCAACATTATTGTAAAAAGTAGATTGGTCACCCACATACTGATCTCTATATCTCTTTGCTGTAACTTTATCCATGGAAGATTTATCTGCTTTTTCATTGACTTTGTACTGAGATTTAGATAAGGCCTTCATATTTTTCTTCTCCATCTCTTGACTCTTGGTGTTTTGTCTTTGATCCAAATGGATTGCTTTGGCATCTTCTGTGAGAAAACTCTTCTTTTGGGACATCATTTCCTTTTGAAGAAATGTATTATTGTTTTTCAAGTGTTCAGTTGGATTGACTTTGTTCTGGGCTAATTGTTGAGATTGCTTCAGCAACATTTCCTTCCTTTGTTTTGCCTCTGCCTCTGTGAATCTTTGGTATTGCCTTAATTTTGTTTCTTCAGAGGTATCCAACAAGCTCTCTACAGCAGTTTGAGTACTACCTCTCACTACTTCTTTGTCTGTTTCCTTGAAAGATTGCTGGACTGCTTTTAAAGGTCTTAATGTGGATTTAAGGTCATGTTGGACAACCTCTTCTCTCAAGACTTCATTTCTTGTTTGTATTGCTTTCTCCAGAGATTCAATGGTCTGTTTAATATCACCAGGAATGACCTCTGGTTTTTCTGTCTCTCTTGGTTGATAAACTGATTCTTGAAGAGACTTCAAAATTCCATGGATGTCAGCTTTTGCAATTTCTTCTTTCTCTGTAACAGTGGTCTGATTTATAGCCTGACTTAGGGAATTTAAAGTTGTCTTCAAATCACCCTTTATAATTTCCTCTTTGTCTACATGACAAGACGTATCTTGTGGCTCAGTTGTAAAGATTTTCAGGGCATTACAGACATCACCAGGAATTATGTCAGCTTCATTAACCGTCCGCTGTATTTGAGACTTCTTTTTCTTTAGTAATAGTTTGGTGCCTTCAACATCTCCACCCACTATTTCCTCTTCCTCATCTTGATTTTTTCTTGCAAATGCTTCATTTGTCTCTGACTGGAGTAATTTCAAATAGTCCAAAGCTCCAGCTTCTATGCAAGTTGTAAAAAACTGGACGTTGCCCCTTTCAGAATCATCTATTTTAGGTCTCTCTGATATTTCATGATTCATTACAGAAGAGAGAAGACTGTGAATTGTACGCTTTACATCACCGCCTATAACTTCATCTTGTTCAACTTTATGGCTTTCCTTTTTGTGGAAGAGAGAATAGATTGTCATATTAACGTCACCCCTTTCACTTTCCTGAATTAAAATCCCACGTTTTACAGAACGATTCTGATTAAACAGGTTTTTAATGGCTTGCTGTATATCACCTCTCACTACCTCTTCTTTTTCAACAAGCACCGCTGTTGAGCTATTCATCAGTTGCTTTTTGGTCAAATTTACATTGCCCTTTTCATCTTCATTTACTTTACTTTCCCTTTCCAGAGTACTTGGTTTGGACAGGAGGTTTATCATGATGTTGGCCAAATCTCCTTTAATAACCTCTTCCTTTTGTATTTCAGGGGCCTCCTGATTCATCAACCTATATTTTGCCATTCGCACATCTCCAATTTCATCTGCCTCCAAGATGATCCCATGCGTCTCTACAACTTTCTGTGAATAAAGTTCCTTTAAAGTTTCTTTCACACTTTTCCCGACAATTTCTTCCTTTTCAATTCTGCTTTCATTAAATTCATGGAAAGGGGTGGTTTCAAAAAGCCATGTGGTGGTTTTTACATCGGCCGGTGGAATTTCCTCCTTATCTATCTCTCTATTGGCCTCATCATTTTCTTTAATGGAATCTAGAGGCTGGTTTTCAAAGAGCCATACCGCATGCTGAACATCCCCCTCCTGGACTTCTTCCCTTGTTACTGTCTGGATGTCTTTGTATTCCGAATCTTCCCCTCTAATTTCATCAATAGTGCGTGTTTCAAATAGCCAAGTACAAGTTTTAACATTGCCTTGTTGTATTTCGCTGACATTCACTGTTCTTACATACTTGTCTCTCTGGGTTCCTTCAGATTCAAATAATTCCTTGTTGGCTTTCACATCGCCACCCTGGACACTGTTCACTGTGGGGACGATGAACTTCTCCTCGTCTGAAATCGTGTCCAGTGACTGAGTTTCAAATCGGTATCTAACTGAGCTAACATTTCCTTTCTGGATATCTTCCTGGGTGACTGATTTTATAACATACACGTTTTCAGACTCATTTATTGAGCCCAAAGGCTTAGTTTCAAACAGCCACCGGGTCCCACGTACATCTCCATGGACAACTTCTTCCTTCTTCACTGTAGTCACCTCGTGATAATAGCCTTCTTTGTCCTGAATTGCATAAAGTGGTTGGGTCTCAAAAAGCATTTTGTAGCTTTTCACATCGCCCTTTGTTATTTCTTCATGGTTGATGGTTTTCTTGGTATTTTCCTCCACGGCATCTTCATCTTTAATCTGGTCCAGAGAAAACGTCTCAAAGATGAAGCAGCCATTTTTCACATGCCCATCTTGTACATCTGTAACAGTTTGGCTAAAGGTCCTTTCTTCTTTGTCCTCCGAAATTTCACCGAGGGACCGATTTTCGAAAAGCCAACAGCAACGCAAAACATCTCCTTTTTGTATATCTTCACTTTGTATGGTTTTAATTTTGTTCAGGACTTCTTCTGAGTCGATACTGAGTGAGTCTAATGGTTGGGTCTCAAATTTATATTTCATGGTAGAGACATCTCCGGGCTGGATATCAATTTCCATAATTCGCTTGAGTTCTTGGTCGTCTTCTTCTCCTTGTATGTTCTCTAGCTTTTCTGTCTCAAAAAGGAAACATGCTGTACGGACATCGCTGCCTTGAATATCCTCCTGCTCAACCGTGTGCAGCTTAGCTGTCCCTGATTCTACCCCTATCGCATCGAGAGATTGTGTTTCAAATAGCAAGGTGCACGTTTTCACATCTCCCCTCTGTATTTCGTCAGTGTTTGTTACCGTTGTCTCTTTCTCATACAGAGATTCCATTGGCTGAGTTTCAAACAACCACTTGCACATCCTGACATCCCCTTTGACTGCTTCCGTAGCCTCCGTCTCTTGCTTGCTTTCTTCATCTTCTACATTGCTGAAATATTTAATGGAGTCAAGAGGCTGAGTTTCAAACAGCCATTTTGCTGTCTTCACATCCCCCGACTGTACTTCTTTGGACGTTATCCCTTTGATGATCTCCATTTTCTCAATGCTCTCGTCAAACTGGTCGATGGGCCTTGTTTCAAAAAGCCACCTGCAGTTCCTGACATCTCCTCGGATCACCTCTTCTTGACGAATTGTTTTAACTTTATGGTATTTCCCAAGATTATCCTGGATCGCGTATAAAGGAGTCGTTTCAAAAATGTCTTTATTCAATTTTACGGCACCCCTTGTTACACCTTCAACCTGGATTTTGTGTGAATCATTATGTTTGCTTAACCAGCACGTTTCAAATGCATGCTTACAGCTGCTCACATCTCCCTTGTCAATTTCCTCCAGTTTCACAGTTCTTATGAATTCTTTCCTTTCTTCCCTAATCTGTTCAAGAGGTTTCGACTCAAAAATCCATTTCTGGTGCTTTACATCGCCTTTCTCTTCCTCAGTGGCAGCCATTTTTTGAAGTTTCTCAACATCCGGGCTGTCTTTTAACAGATCCATTGGCAATGTTTCAAATAGGTGTTTAGTAGTGTTTACATCTCCTCCGATGATTTCTACGGTGGGCAAAACATTTGGGTCTTCATTTTCTTTTAAGGTATCAAGAGGCTGAGTCTCAAACAGCCAACATTTTCTGCAGACGTCGGTCCCCAGTATGATTTCTTTTTCTGCAGCAGGTTCCTCAGACTCTTTAATGGTATCTAAAGGCTGGGTTTCAAATAGCCATTTTGCCCTGCTCACTTCCCCTTTAATGTTTTCCTCCATGGCAATTCCACGGACAACTTTGATTTCCATGGAATGTTTGTTGATAACATCCAGAGGCTGAGTTTCAAACATCCAGTGGACAGTTTTGACATCTCCTTTCTCCAGGTCTTGTCTGTGGACTGTTTTAATTTCTAGCATTTGACCTAAATTGTTTCTAATAACATACATCGGCAGCGTTTCAAAATGCCTTATACTTCTCTTTACATCACCTTTAATCTCCTTTAGTTCTGATCTCAGTTGCAGGAGCTTAGCTTCATCCACTGAATAAAGCTGCCCAAGACTATCCAAGTTCTGGGTTTCAAACATGTATTTCACTGTTTTGACGTCCCCACCGGTGATTTCCTCGATGCAATTTTCATTTGGCTCTTCTTCCTCCTCGTGGTGAATTTTATTCATCGAATCCAGGGGCTGAGTTTCGAACATCCAAGTGGCCGTGCGGACATCTCCTCGGGACAAGTCCGGCATCCGATCTGCAGTTCCTGCGCCATCTGAAAAAGTTGCACTTAGTGCATCCATGGGTTGTGTTTCAAACATCCATGTAGTATACTTAACGTCTCCCCCAGCAATGATTTCTTGACCTGCAATGCTTTTAACATTGTCTTGGTCAGCAGACTCATCTTTTATTGAATCCAGGGGCTGGTTTTCAAAAATCCACTTCATGGATTGGACCTCTCCCTTTAGGATTTCATCCCATTCTAAATATTCTCTTTCCGGGCTCATGCTTTTCGGAGGGCTGCTTTCTGAGTTTTCAAAGACTTGTTTCACCTGAAGGACATCTCCTCCTACTGAGCTATCCATTTCAGTGTGGCTACCCGAGACGATGTCAGAAATATCCTGGAAGTAATCTTTTTCTAAATTCTTTCTTAATTCAGGGTGAATGTGTTTATATAAACGGTTTAATTCATAAAGATTTCTTTGCTTGGAATATAAATCCTTGGGGAGAACTTGCTTGGATGGAGAGGGAGGGGGTTCAGGGGACTGGGAAAACTCTGTCATTTCAGAGGGAACCTGTAGTAAATCTGCCGATGGTGGAGGAGGAAATTCCTCCGTACTCCCATACTTTGGAAACTTGTTATAGGCTGGGGTTGAGGCAGCAGATGTGTGCTCTGTTTTCCTTGCCATATATGTTCCCTGTCCTCTACTCGTAGAAGTAGCTTCAGCAGAAGAATGAAAATTTGCAGAAGGCCACAGCATTTCTTGATACCCATTTTCAATCTTTAGAAGAGAAAATAATATAGCTTTAAATTTATTTTCAGGGGTTACTTTTAGATTTCTACTGGACAGTTGACCCAATCTTTTAAAGAGCCAATCAACAAGAGTTCAGAGCCAGCTTTTGTAAAATATCCTTCAATATCAAGTTAATTTCACATAGTCTATGGTCCACGCATGAGCTGACTCACCTGAAACTGTAGCAGTTTGAGAAATCTATACTAGAATGGGCAGACACCAGTTTTAAATAGTATTATTCTCTGCTTTTATCTCATAGTAAGAAATGCAGCAGTCATGGGCTTACACTTTTTTTAAATAAACACTGGAAAGTAAGAGGATACAAAGTAAACTAGCAAGGAAAAGATTTTAGCAAAACAGAAAAATTATTTTAAAGAGCAATAGTCTACTTATAGATTGGAATTGGTCAAAGTCTATGCTTAAGACAGTGAAAGTATGTAGTGGCCCATTGGATCCAAAGATTGTGCTTAAGGACCCCAGTATTAGCATAATAGCAATAGCACTTAGACTTATATACTGCTTCACAGTGTTTTACAACCCCCTCTAAGCAGTTTTCAGAGTCAGCCTATTGCCCCCA
>AZIM01000913.1:19498-45388 GCA_000516915.1 Ophiophagus hannah
GACTGCCGGCTGACTGCAATTTGGCAGGTCAAATCTCATCAGGCTCAAGGTTGACTCNTTCAAATCTCATCAGGCTCAAGGTTGACTAGCCTTCTATCCTTTCAGAAAAACGAGGATCCAGATTGTTGGGGGCAATATGCTGACTCTGTAAACCTCTTAAAGAGGACTGTAAATTACTGTGAAGTGGTATAGAAGTCTAAGTGCTATTGCTATTATGCTATCATATTTATGCTTCAGTATTAAGACTACAAATATTTATTTTACAAGGAGGAATTCATGTACAAAGTCTTTCCCCATTCCATCTCATTTCATCCCTTTCTTGTAAAGTTCAAAAATGTTGGATATTGATTGAAAAGTTAAGAGAAATCTCTCAGAAATATTGCCTGCTTAAATAATTGAGGGTCAGTGGATGGGGTGGGGGTGGGTTTCAGTGTTAAAAGTCTTCATTCCCAGATTTATTTAAAGCAAAGTTGCATAATTTTGCTCAGAGTAAGACCTACAGTATGCTTTGTCCAGCACATTGAAAACTATAGTTGAACTTTACCTACAAGGTTTAAAGTGTTCACTTTATTTCTAAAACCTCCTTTCTTCCCCAAAAATTTAAAAAAGAAGAAAATGTTAAATAGACAAATTAATAAAATTAGTAATTTTACTAATAAAAAAATAAAGTTAGGAAAATAACATAACAATACACTAGTAAAAATATACTATATTACTGCATTAATACAAGGCAATAGAACTAAATTTTTAAACAAGTTAAATCTAGACCATATCGAACCATATTGGTCAATTTTCCTTTCTTTCATTATAAAGTCAATTCAAAGGCTAAAAGTTTAAAAATTTAATTAAGACAACCTTCATACACACAAATTTAATAAGCCCAACTTTTATATTGATAAAGCCAACTTTTATATATAAATTTCATGTTTCAGGATGTAATTTAACAAAATATTAGCATTGTTAATTCTTAATTTTCCTCCAAGAACTTGGCCCATCAAAATTTTAATGACTAAAAAGGAACTACAATGCACAAAACCAAATGTAAAGTGTCTTTACATTATATCTCCAACAGAGAAAGACTAATAATCAACTCTTGTTAAACATCTTTTGAGAACTCCAATAAATTTGAAATAGATTTCTTGTTACATTAATCTAGTTTTCACATCAAAGAAAATAAATGTGATGTTCATTAACACCTGGGACCATTTTTTTAAAGATAGGATACTCCAATTTTCTGTTCCACATTTTCTGTATGTAGTCCAAAGATATTTTGTAAAGTTTTTTTCATTCTTAATATTTAATTGTTAGCTTAACTGCTATAAAAAGGGGGAAAATAAAACTGTTTTTTTCAAAGGTTTGAATTCTTCTGGATTTTCAAAAGCAAGTAAAACATCCAAACCACCACATATAGAATGTGGGTGGGTCACATGAACACACCAGACCATAATTTTGTAGCCCCGATTTAGCACAAAAGTCATTCACATTATAGTATTTAATACAAAATGAAAATGGAGCAGTGGAAGTGGTAGGTAGTTTTGGTTTTTTTGGCCTCAAGTAGAGTTAAAGATGAGCAGAGTGCTTGGGAAACAAAGAAGATATTAATCTTAAGTTGTAAAGAATGAGAAATGTAGACAACGTCATGAAGGATAAGAACACTTCAATGACAATACAGATAGAATAAATAACACAATGATCTTTCCAGTGGTAATGTACAGCTTTGAAAGCTGGACATAGAGAGAAAAAGTGACAGAAGCAAGATAGCTGTCTTCAGATTACAGGTTGTCTGATGGTTACTAAAACTACTATGCACAGCAAGAAAAACCAGTCAGTCGTAGACAAAATAAAAACTGACTGCTCCCTTAAGAAGCAGCAGAAACTCATATTTTTTGTGCTTGAGGATGTGATGGCCTAGAAAAAAGATTACACCTGCCAAGCTTTAAGAAACTAAAGAAGAAGACAATACCTAAAGTGGATCGGCAAGATTAAAGGCATTCCTTTGAAGAGCTATGGGATGTTTCTAGGAGCTGGACATGATGATAAACTTTTGTCCATCAGTTATCAGGCATTAAGCTTGATAGAGTGCTGCCTACCTAAATTATTAAAGGCAGAGATTATCATCTCCCAGGTTAGTCCCAATATTTACTCGTTTATTTCTATTTCAGAGCAAGTATTCCTTTGTTTTGACAATTATCTTTATCCAGTTGATGTAAGAATCTCATCTATACTGATCCTCAAAGGTTGTTGGGACTTTCCAAGGGGTAGTAGTAGTAGTACTAATTGTTTTTGTTATTGTTATTATTATCCATAGTGCAGTAAATGTTTGCAGTTTGATAAACCATCCAAAAATTAATGATGGTTCAATGATCTGAAGAGTTTGAGGATCTAGCTAGAAGGTAATCTAGCCAGAGAACTGAACATTGCTGAAACAGATAAAATAGTGAGAGAACTGAATCTGGATTCAGCAACAGTGATCCTTTCAAAGGCCTAAGTTTTGAGGAGTTGGATCTCATATATCTTTTCATGGTTCTAGTGGGTCCTATCTAATCCTGACTGAGGTCAAGGTACCCAAAGTACACTGTCCATTATTTTGATTTTGGTTTATAAATAGTTATTTTCTTTCAGACCATCAATATTTTTCCAGAAATACTATTTTGTCTATTGTGTTAAAAAACATTAGATTTTCCTTTTTGTTGAATAGGATCTCAACCTGCTCTCTGTCCAGTCCATCACTTCTGGTTCCTTCTGATAGATTTTTGATCTTGTCTTCTGTATTTGTTTTTCCCCTTAATTCCTAAATTTGCATAATTATGAGTCACTCTTGCTAAGTTAATTGAGTTAACATGTTATACAACTAAGGTTTATTGGCTTAAATACTTGAATGGTGTTCAAATCCATCATCTTTGTTTCAAGTCCATCTTGATGATTGAAAATTAATCCAAAGCTATGCAAAGCAATAATCAATATCCAAGTGCTTAATAGTGCATGTGATAAATTATGCATATCAGAATCCTCTGCATTTGAAGCCCCATCATTCTGTCAGCAATTTTCCTCATCAATGGAAGATTACAGCCTGGATGATCACTGCAGTCTAACATGGCTGGATCTAGGAAACATGTCTTTAAAATGGGGCACACTTCCAAGGCAGCAGACATCACTCCTCTTCCAAGGAGGCTTGGCAGCATTCTTTATTTTGCTGGTTACATAACTACCAACTTCCCACAGGAAAGATTTAGGAGCAAAATATTCAAAGATGAACCTCTTCTAGTTTTTATCTACCCAAACATTTAGGTTTGAAGATGCTTTTTGTAAGAATGCAAGAGAAAGTCTTTCACTTTAGAATGTCTTTTTCTTGGAGTTCACATCTGGCACTAGGCAACAATATGACAGTTTACTCCATGGTTATGAAATCCTCGATCAAAAATAGAATAGTGCTTTGTAAAAATAATTCTGTTATTGCTACCTTTTAATGTTCATTTTTATTTTAATGCATGTTATGTTATACATAACAGTTTCTTAGAATGGAGGGGTGTACATATACTTTAATAATTTAAAAAATGATTAATTTTGCAATCTTGATTATATGCATCCCTTTTTGTTGTATGGCCTTGCAGCAATGATTGATGTTTTGACTTTATTAACAACTTTGCTTTAAAACAATGATCCTCTTTATAAAATGGCTAACCAGAGAAATATATATATCAGGCAGTGATATATGAAAACTGAAAAGCAAAATGCATTATCTATTTAGTAAGTATTCCAGATTGTATCTGCAGATGAAAAACCATTCTACTATGGTAAGCAGCTGGCAAAACTCTGTATTTAAGAGTCTACAAAAGTATTAAATGTCTCACAGACTAAGTAAGTAAATGAATTTATATTTTCTTCCATGTGCTTTATTTAACCCAAAATGGTCATAAAGTTTCAACTGACCAGTCAGTGTAGCCCAGTCCAGAAAAGAGCCTTGAATATCTTTATGATTGAACTTGATGCAATACTGAAAAAAGAACAGTATTCTATGTACATGAAAATGTGTACTTTCTCCTACTTATCATCCAAACCACAGAAGAGAAGCTTAACAACAGACACCAAAATATTGTTATTATTGTCCATCAGAAAGATTAATCTCAACTGATAGATTGTAGACAAGCAAAAATTTTGTGCCCTGAGTGTGATGATGATGAAACTAACTCCTGGTACTCCTCTGATATTTTTAGAGGTTAGTTTAATAAATATGAATGTTTCAATATTAGCTCTTTGCTGATGTTGCTAACAGATAGCTTGGAAAGAACAGATTTGCAGATTGGAATGTGAGTTAATTCCCGTTTCACCCCCTAATACAAATCTGAGCTATACTCTGAGCAATACCTCTGTGTTGCTGAAAAATTGTATTTCACATATTAGAGCTGGACATTACACCTATATAAGCAATCATCTTAATAGTTGTCTTAAATTAAATAAGTTAAATACCATTTGGCATACCAATCCCAGGTTGTTACTCAACAAGCCAAGCCATGGTATTAGACTGGCCAGTCTTCTGCTACATATAAATGAATGACTTCTAGCCTTGCCTACTCATTTGATAAACCACACTGCACATTTTTATATAACAGATAACAGATAATCAGAGTTGGAAGGGACCTTGTAGGTCATTTACTCCAACCCCCTGCCCAAGCGGGAGACCCTACACCATTTCTGACAAATGGCAGACCAATCTCTTCTTGAAAGTCTCAGGTGATGACGCTCCCACAATTTCTGAAGGCAAGGTGTTAATATAATTAAACCATCTATGTACATCTGCCTGGCAACAGTCCAATATTCGTGAATTAAATCATGGACCAAAAACCTCAAATCTTTTTTTCAGATTTTTAGTATGAAATTGCATTTTCACTATCACATTATTTGTATTAGAATAATTAAAGGGGCAAGATGACCTAGTGGTTAAAGATGCTGAGCTTTAGCTGAAAAACTGACAGCTTGGGTTTGAGACCCAAATGCCATTTGATGGGGCGACCTTCCGTTGCTTGCTCCAGCTCCTGGCCACCTAGCAGTTCCAAATCATGCAAATGCAAGTAGGTATCACTTCGGTGGGAAGGTCACAACATTCCCTGTGCCTCGGCCTACAGTCATACTGGCCACATGACCAGGGTTTAGACAATCCTGGCTTCCTTGTCTAAGAAATGGAGAACAACTGAACAGGGAAAACCTTTACCTTTAATTAAAGGCAACCCAACAAGCATTGGATTGTACCTGGAAACATAAAGATATGGTTTGTCACATTCTGTTTATAGATGCCACCTAGATTATGAGATGTCTCTTAAACACTGATAATAAAATAGCTTTCCTTACTGCAGCAAAGCAGTAGGTTATTCAAGACAGTTCTAGACCCACCACTGTTTTTTCTATTATTTCACTGGCCCCTCCCAGCTTCTGCCACCTGTGATGACTGCCTCCTTCCACCACATCAATACACTACATTTGGGAAGTTTGTTTCTCCCACTGTGGAAGTGCTGAAGTAACTAAGTTGGAGAAAATTAATTCCATGGACAGGGAGGGCAAACAAGCATTTTCTTTCTTTTGCAAGATAGTCTGGGATGAATTAATAGCACCAGAGAATCTCCAGAATGCTGTTAATTTTAAATCATATTGATGCAGGGCATGACTTTATGGCCATGCTATGGTAATTTGTAAAATCAGAAGCCCACAGTAACCCACTAAACGTAAAAAATTTGTAAAATCAGAAGCCCACAGTAACCCACCAAAAAAGCTTGAGTTAGCATTGTGGCAGCATGGAGCTTGCCTGATTAGAAAATAGTTGAGCCCAAGATCTTCTGAAGAATGGAATAGATGATTTTTTGCTAGTAACAGCTAATATCTTTGTTAGTACATGTATGCAGGTTAGCAAACAAACATGGAATCGCCACATTTTAAATAAATTTGCATGCATAAGTATTAATTTAAACCTATCCATTTTCAGATGAAAGCCACTCCTACATCCCTCCTCCCTCTCAGCCAAGCCTGCATATTTTTCATTATTTGTCTAAAACCCTGACAAAATAATTTTTCTTCTCCTCAGGATTTGATCGATCCTGCTGTGAATGTGAGTTATGGGGCTTGACAATGATAATAAAACAAAAAGGGGAAGGGAAAAAAAGAGGAAGCAACACACACAAAAAAACATTTCTTTGTTTGCAAATGCAAAGCATTAATTGCATTCCTGCGTGGCAATCTGGACTGAGCTTCTGCTAAGCAAATTAGATATAAATTGAAGGTGAGGGCAAAAGGGTCACCACAGCAAGGGAGCATCGAGTGACAGGCGCAGGGACCTCCGATGCATGGCTTGCAGAGCAGATGTTCACAAGGATGCAGTGATTATTGAACTGGTAATAAAAAAGCATCAGCTTACAGGCAGCCACGATGGATGCTGGTAATTATAAAGCATCCCCTGGGAGAAAATGACACAAGTCAGCCGCATCTCTGCAATCACAGGGGCATAATTAAAGCTCCAGTAACAGTTGTTAATAGGGTGCAAATAAAACAGGGGGAAAATTTGAACGCAGTCTTTTTTTTTAGACAGACGGCAAAGGGCAATGTAATTACAGGGACTGCACATTTTATAATTTTACTATAGGTAGTAAAACAAAGAGTTTTAATATATATTATGGATGCAACTGTAGCAACACATACAAACACACACTTTGCACAGTGTATAAACAGTGCCAAAAGCATTTTGCTCTGTGTCGTTTGGATGTAGAGAACAGATTTTTAAACAGAATGTTTATGCTTTTAATTTTAAAAAAAATGAACTAAACAAAACATAAAGAAATATAATAATCATAAATATTTGGCCATGGCATCTTCTTTGGAAGATCCATAAAGGTGCAATGTGCCAAGATGCATGGGCAACAACCATAAAAAATAAGCATAATTTGTTCAAGTAGTATTTAAATATCATGTAGGGAAGGTAAGAAGAATATATCAGTTACATATACTTGGCACTTCAGAACAGGGATCCATACCCTTGCTGGTCTTGGAAACAGAAATGACTCATAGAATTTATGGAATATATGTTATTAAAAACATTATTTGTTTTCAACTAATCTAGCTATGAAAGTCAAGGTACAGAGTATAAAAATGAAATAATACAAGGTATTATTATTGTAATTTAATATACTGAATGTTTCAGTAGAAACAAATAATTGTAGATTTTATTCATTTGCCTTACCTACAAGTCAAGAAAGTAACATTGTTTTCTTAATAATTGTAATCTGAAGAGAAATGTCTATGGAGATTCTTAGTCATTCAAGTCATGGTTGTCCTAAAGGTGATTTTTCAAAAGGCAACTGAACTTCATTTTTCCTTGAAGACATTTCACTTCTCATCCAAGAAGCTGAAGAAATGAAGAAGCTTCTTGGATGAGGAGTAAAACGTTTTCAAGGAAAAACAAAGTCCAGTTGTCTTTTGAAATAGCACCTTTAGGACAATCTGAAGAAATATAAGATCGTGATAAGCTAAAACTGTCTCAGGTTCTGTAATTGCACTCATAACATGTTTCCAAGGATGTATTAAAAACACATTTTGGCTAAGAAGAACAATAGTAGGGCAACACACAGTGAAACAAATTCAGAAT
The DNA here is from genome assembly GCA_000516915.1 of Ophiophagus hannah. Taxonomy (NCBI): domain Eukaryota; kingdom Metazoa; phylum Chordata; class Lepidosauria; order Squamata; family Elapidae; genus Ophiophagus; species Ophiophagus hannah. The sequence goes on from AZIM01000913.1 coordinate 27,126, forward strand.
TTATTTGAGTGTAGAGTTTTAAATATACAAAAAAGGGATCATCCAGGTGCACACTGAGTACTCTCTTTATGAGTTTGCATAGCACTGTGGTAAAACCAAAGGAGTTAAAGGAGTTTGATGGGCTTCTTGTATGAATAATTATGCCATTTCTTTTGCAATGTACACTGTGTGGCTCTTGAGTGTCTTCTGTTCCATGGTGGCTTTCCAGAAATCTCAGATTAAAAACAATTATTGCTTTTAATTCTGCACATTCTGTCTGAATCAAAACAAGTTTGTCAGGTATGATCACATGGTGTTAAAATCCTATATCTTTCAAAACTTGAATTCAGTAGTAAAGGATCATTTCCCTGATATTAGGCACCACATAGAGAAACAATTTTATAAAAATCACTTCCATGTAAGGGGAAAAATCCATGTACTTTGCAGAAGAGAAACTCAGAATCCAAGTCACTTCTCTTCATTTACATTCATACTTAGTTCTTAGTTATTCTTCTGCTAAAATTATAGATATATGGTTTGTATTTTTATCAATCAAAAGAGTCATGGTTTCCCATAGTTTCTCTCTGATGTAGAGATAGATTTTAGTTTTGGAGACCAAAGTTACTTTTGGAAGAGGAATTTATTATCTGAAAGTCTTCTGTATGCCAAAGTCAGTTTCCTATAGCTTTACAAAAAATGGCAAGAATTAAGCAGGCAGTGGGATCTAAGTTTTGCAGAAGGATTTTTAGCACTCTTACCTCTCTGCCATGCCTCCAAATATTGCAAAACAAACAAACATTTCAGCTGATCTAAATGTTTTTCTTCCAGTGTTCACATGGTGGAGATTTATTTTAATTGAATAGAAAACTAAAACAAAACAAATGTCACAGTATTACACATCACTTCTTTCTGATTTCTTCATAGTCATCTGCAACCTTTGTATGTGTTGAAGTGTTCCAGGCCAATTCTGATTTGGTGTAAAATTATTCCTAATAACCATCTTGAATTCATTTACTCGTGTTTCATTAAAGTTAATGGAACTAACATTACTAATATTAGCATTAATACACATAGGCTTTGATGGTGATGAATCCGAGTGAATGTAGTGGAACTTCTGTTAGGCATAACTAGCTTTTAAAATATCAGCTCCATTATCACCACATGGTGTAAATATGGGGAAAAGTTCTACTGGAACAGATTTAAAAAATGGTATCTATTTTATGAAGATGGGTCCCAAAAGTAATAGGAATCAAAGTTTTGTAGGGTTAAACAGCGTTGAGGACAATTTTTGCATTTAGTTAAATATGATAGTTCCTTTTATCTCCTCTGGGTGGAGCCCTAGGACAGAAAGTAGAGTGAGAGGCTGTAACCCCTAGCTGCTACCTGTGGCTTGCTATGTGGAACACGTTATCCATACAATTGATTTTCAGACAGTATCATCTCCTGTGTACATGCATAGTGTGTGCTTCTGCAGTCACTCCTTTGGTTGATGTCTGCTTCTGGATTTCAGCATGGGATGGTGATTACATTTTCAGATGTTGGGCTTTACTATATGGAATTAATCTTCCTTAAATCCTAGTTTAGATTATGGTATCATTTTGTGGTGGAATGTCTTCTGTGCTTTTCAGAATAACTTGGCTACTAAACAGGGCAGGTCTATGTCATCCTTATGGTATAATTTTGTCCCTTTCCATAGCTTCCATATTTGACATAAATTGGTTGCTATTTAAGAAAAATATAATGTAACATTATCTAAGGTGTTTTTGGAGACAACATCAAAACATTTACCTTTTCCATGTATCATATGAAATGGGATATTAAGTTGAAATACCTCAAATAAGATAAATGGAATGTATAGCAGCATCTTCCTATTCACCAACACTGCACAGTAGTATTTTCATCCTTATGGGTGACAGAACCTGAAATTTTCCTTTTTTGATGAGAAGGAAAGTTCCACAATTTTCTTATTTGACATTCAAGAGTTGAAAGCATTAATTAAATATTATTGTTCCTCCCTGAAGATGATTAAAGAAATAAACTAGAGAGCAGAGATTTTTCAGCGACATGTAATTTTAGCTTTCAGTTGATTTCGATCCCTCCCCTCCAACTGCTAATGAGGCTTACACAGCACATGCATTTTTGCCAGCATATTTGAATCTATATTACATGATGTATTATATCTATAATGTATCCAAGCTCATTAAACACCTCATCAAATTCTTTAACAATATCTTTTCCATTCTATTCTAGGGACCTATTATATATTAATTTGACCATTTCCAGGCAACTCTTCAACCTAAACCAAAGATGAAATTTCTTTTCCCAATAGTTCACATGCTCCTAAATGATATCAGTTCATGTGCCATTCGAATTTTGCTAGTGCTTCACTTGAGACTGATTGTACAAGTTAAGTTTAATTTTACAATTGAAGTCATGATAGCAATTCATTTTCAATATGCCAACCTCTGGATCAGTTTTGATGTTCACTTATCCTCTCAAGTTTTCTGTGCTACTTGTTAGACTGTTTTTGTATATTGACATAATAAATATATTGACCTTGCATTGTCACTGCCAATTGCCAATAATTTTAAAATTATTACACTGTGGTAATGTGCTTTATTTTTGTCAATTGACAGCATTATATTCTCTTTATTCAGCTGAAAGTTTACATTTATGAGAAGAAGAGCAACTAAGATGATAAGGAGGAGGCTAAACCATACGAGGACCAAGTGAGGCAACTAGGTATGTCTAGTTTAGCAATGAGAAGAAATAGGGGTATAGAAGAATTAACTTGAGTTTAAGATTTGCATAAGATTTGTAGCAATGGTGTCTGTCCTTAGCCACCTTTCTTTGCTGCTTCAGGTATCCTTTGGATTTAAATATCTGGTTTAGTTCCTGTTGCTTGAAATGGATAGCAGTCTTCCAGTACTTGAGAGGCTGTCACAGAGAAGAGGGGGTTAACTTACTCTCCAAACACCAGAGGGCAGGGCAAGAAGTATCATTAAAGAGAGATTTGACCTAGAATTAAGAACAAATTTCCTGGAGAATAGAAATATGGAGAATAGAAATAGCGAGAATAGTTCATCAATGGAATGGTTTACCTTGGAAGCTGTGGATGTTCCATCTCTGAAGGGTTTCAAGAAGAAACTGGACAGCCATCTGTCCTGAATGATATAGGACTGTGATGGCAAACCTATGGCATTTATGCTGGAAGTGGCACACAAAGCCATCACTCCAGGCACGCCAGCCATCACCCGTTGCTCTTCTGGGTTCCAGTGTGCGCATGTGTGTTGGCCAGCTGGTCTTCGCATGTGCAGGAGTGCTGGAAACCAGAAGAGTAGCTCCCCGGTGCATGCATGCTCATTGGCTAGCTGGTCTTTGTGCATGTATGCACACCAGAAACCAGAAGACCAGGTGGCCAGGGCGCATGCGCGTGCTGGAAACTCAGCTGCTCTTCCGGTTTCTGGCGCTCCCCTATGTGTGCACACTCCCGTTTTGGCAGTCAGTGTCAAAAAGGTTCACCAACACTGATATAGGGTGTCCTCCTTGAGCAGGGGGTTAGATTAGAAGACCTCCAAGGTCACTTCCAACACTATTATTTTATGTTCTATGCCAGTCAGAATTAAGTCTGATTGCTCTGGTCTATTTTACTCTTTGCTTCAGTATCAGTGGAAACCGTTCTCTAGTTCCATCTAAGGATGAAGATTCCCATTTCTGCCCCACATTTGCCAAGTCAGTTCTTTACAAAGCTAGGCTATTATTATTTTTAGAAAGGGGGCACCTTGAAATAATAGTCAGATGGAAAATGCTCTCATACTTGTGCCTTTTAAATTGTTCAAGTAGCTATATAATCTACTCTTCCTTTTGTGAGACATGTTTATATACTGCAATGGCTGACAATTTTACAAAGGTCTCTATTGTTTAGGGCTTCACTTCTTGGAAGACAAAAGTTGGCATATGTGGCCAACATCACTGTTTTGGGGAAGGGGGGGCATCTGGTAATGAATTTTTATATAGCTCTAATCAATTCAGGTAGGACCAAGAACCGTAAACTTGATGCAAGTTGAGTTTAGGATTCGCTTATGATTAGTTACAACAGTGTCTGCCCACCTTTCTTTGTTGCTGGCAATTAGAAGATGACTTCAAGTATCCTTTGAATTTCAATATCCAGTTTGTTTCCTATTGCTTGAAAGTTTATTCTGCCTCTTTAAAGAAATGTGTTTTTACTATAGTTTCAAAATTTGTATGGGATAAAATGCTACTAGCTTTTCATTGTTCATCAAAATACTCATGATTCTTTATCCTTGTAAAGGCCAAAGGNGGGAGGGAGAGAGAGAGAGAGAGAAGGCACTGTATTATTGTTTAACCAAATGCTTGTTCTCAGTGGAAGTCCTTCATAATCCCTTCTTCTTGCCTGTACTTTCTGTGGTCTCTCTGATGTTAACAGCAACCTATTACCTCCAATTTGCTTTGTTTGATATCCTCATGCACAGCAATTTCTTCTTAGAGTCCAATTTTGATATACTAACCCACAGCAGGGAAGGCTGATGACACTAGATGACTGTAGTATCTGTACTCTACCCTTTTCTGTGTTGCAGTGCGTTCTCCTGCCAGGTTTGAACAGCTTTTCCCAAATGCATAATGGTCACCACCCACAGAGATCTAAGTCAGCCTTAGCTGCCTTGGATCCTGGCCAAATTCACACAGTTGAGAGTGGCACTTTGTGTCTTCCTCTGATGTGGAAATAGGACTTCAGCAGCCAGCAAGTCTTCCTAAATGAACTCTCTTAAACTGATAAAACATTCCTAGAGAAAAAGATTGTTATCTCTGTTTAAATGAAATGTCAAAACTGAGATCTGAAAAGAAATGGTATTAATAGGATTAAAAATTCTTTAAAGCTTAATGGGCATTTAATTCTCTGAATTTTGCTGATAGAGGCCAATACTTTATGTAGTGGACTTTCTTCCACCCCAATTCTGCTCAAAGAATGTTATAAAATGTGTAAGGTAGAAGAACAGATTATAGCTTAACCAAATTCTTAGAAATTAATAACTTGGAATCTGTGAAAGGTACAGTTTGTATAATGTAATGTTTACAGGATGTCCCATGAATGGACTTTTACTGTTGGAAATCCTGAATCTTACACAATATCATTTGCTTTTCCTTTCCACAGCTTTTACTCTTAATTAAAACATTACCAGTGGTTATTATATGGAGATGTGGTTACCCAGCTCAAGTCCTTCTAGTTCTTTGAGATTTTATTAGCTAGGAGGAGTGTGGAAATGTGATACTAGTGAAAGAAAGTTTAAAAGCAAACATGAAACTGAATTAAGATCCTGGATCTACTTTTTATTTATGAGGTACCATGGACTCCAAACACAATTGCTGCTCATTCGATACATGCCAATGTATTCTGCAGACACTCTATTTTAAGAACATTCCATCATTTATGTTTATTTTATTTATTTATTCATTTGATTTGTCAAACGCTTACAATATAATAGAAATAAGAATAAACATAAGTATAAATACATGAAATAGGTATGAATAATTGGGGACAGTAGGACAGGGACAGTAGGCACGATTGTGCGCTTATGCATGCATAATATGTTCTCCTGTATATATAAGTGCAGGAGGAGTAGATGTTTGAAAGGCCACTTTTTTGTATTAATTATTTCAAGGTTCTGATTGTTGATATTCCATTATATTTATAGTATGTTTTCCTGTCTTTTAGCTAAATGTATAGTTTTGGACTTCATATTCCAGGAACTGAAGTGCTGCCAAGGCTACATTAGGTGGTACCTGAAAAACACAACAGCTATAGTTGCACATCTCCGTCAAAAGAGCATCTTTGCTCCTTCTATACTTTGCAGAGTCAGAACCATCTCTATCTCAGTGTGAAAGCTTCCTGATCCAGGATAGTGTGCACTAGATTCACAAGATTGGTTTGAAGAGGTGTGTAAGCTTGGCTTTGAAGAGCATACACAAATTCAAACAAATGAACAACTTCCTCTTTGGGGAGAAAGAATGGTATGTAAAAATAAAGCATGATAATTAAATATTACATGTAACAAATAGTTTATTCTACTAAACAGAATAATACTTTTGTTATTATCTCTGAACAAGTGTAATCATTTAGGATTTATCATAAAATTGCTGGATGTGAGCATTTCTGTCCACAGGAACAGAAATGGGACAAGTTACAACCTACAGAACTTTAGAACCTCTATCTGTAAGCAAACATGATCCATCCACTTTTTAATTACACTTTTTTTCTTCTTTTTTCTTACTCACAGCTGGGAAGTGGTTCTTGGGAGCTGATTCAGAGCTGGGATTTATTTATTCTATGTATATTTAATATTTGTTATACATGTTACAAAACCAATATCTATTTTTCATGTGATGGTCTTGTCCAAGTAATGATAATCAGGTCACCCAGGAGCCCCAATTTGAGTACTCCTTCCTCTATCAGAAAAGGATTGGCATTTTAACAAAGCCAAACTCCTGTGAACAGCTGACTCCTCTCTTTGAAGGCCTGAGAGCACTTTTCAATCCCAGAGTTGTGAAAAGGAGTATTATCATGGTGACTCTGCTGAGTTGCCTGAAGATGCTCAGGAAAGGGTTTTTGATATTATTGTAGTGTCTTGTCCTCCTGAGGTGCTGAGATGGGTGGAGGGAAAGGCTGCATGAGAAGATAGCTTTCCACATCACCAAGTTGGGAAAGGCTGCAGTGATGTGTGAAGAAACCATGCAAGGTGATAGAAGGATGGAGGTGAAGGAATGGAGCAAAAATGCTTGTCAGTGCCAATATGCCACAGAAATCTGCTTCTTTGCTAGATTTCGGGTTTCATTTATGAGACCCAGTCCATTGCCGTGTGGATTTTGTTTATTATTAACTACCCTGCGTGTCTTCTCCATATGCCTCTTTATAAAACAGTTGTGACAATTTGAAGAAGCACTGTAAACACTTCCTCAGATTTGTGAGAACATTCGGAGGCACTCTGCTTATATTGTGGCACAAATGGCTATGCAGTTAGGAAATGAATCTGCTTGGTCATGAATCTCTCTATTAATTATTTCAGAATGGAAACTATACCTTTTCCTTTGCCAGCTACCTGTAGATGGGAGTGTAATAAAGCAAAATCATATCTGAATAAAACAAATGATTATCCTACATAGTCCAATTTACTTATTTATATATTCATTTAAAAAGAGAGATTTCATTTCCTATTTCTTAGCTCCTTCCCGCCCCCAAAAAATCATAAGTAAACTTTTTTTAAAAAAAGAAATCAATTGGGAAAGAAAGTGCCATAAGCTGGCAGTGAAATTATATTTTTAAGGTCCATTTGGAAACAGCCCCGTTTTGTGGGAGGCTGGGTATTTTTGGTCCCCAACCACACAGAAAAATAGACATTTCCCGTTCTTCTATAAATGATTTCAACGCTGCTCTTATTCGGCTTTTATGGTCAAACAGCAGCTTTCATCACCAGGCTAGAGTCCTCCGTTCAGCATTTTTAGAGCAGTCAGGGGTGAGGATACAGAATTCCCTTGCTATTCTTAATAAATTGCTAGTTGACTGCTCAAGACAAGCCATAGCTTCCTCTGCAGTCACAGAGCATGGACTGATAGTAAATCAGAACCAGTATGTTTTCTTAATTTTAAGTTTGGGCTGAGTTAGTCCATTTAATAGGAAAAACATCTGGTCTATCTGAGCTTTTATTCTGTTCTTTATAACAGGAACTTCAGCATCATGGGACGAATGGAGTCAGACAAGGTCAACATTTTGTGGCATGCTCTAAATACTAAATCCTTATAAGGACTGGGGCCCATCTCTATTTTATTTCATAAACTTGTTAAGCATCACAGTCACCTAGTCACTTGCAATAAACATAGGCTTGGTGGGAGTGTGGGGAGGGTGAGTGCGGAAGCTAAACTTTTTGGGAAAAAGTGAAGTTTGGGACACAAAGGATTACTTATTTGACACAATAAAAAGGGATCTCTAATGAAAGGATTGCAAAAAAATTGAAGGATATGAAGAAGCGATGTAATTTTTCCAAAGCATAAAAATTTGTATTGCGTTTGAAACTCATAGGTGAACATTAAAAAGTGTATGATGGGAAATTTATCTCTTCAATCTTTTTTTTACATTAAACTTTGCAGAATGTATAAACTATAGGTTCTTTGTTTAAATAAATGCCAGAGTATAGAAGCAACTTTTCCTCTGGACCAATTCAACTAATGATCAGAACAAAGTTTTCTGACACCACACTAGTCAGAGTTTATATAATTGTATTTGTGTAATCGAAAGGGTTTGATAGCTAAGATTCTTTTGAGTTATTTTTATATCTATTTCTCTTAGTTTCAGTTCAAAATAATGATATCCTTGTCTGTAAACATTGGGGGCAAATCCCTTGTGCTGCTCTTGAATTTGCTGGAGGAGTGGCACTGAAAAATGTTTTGCTGTCTTTGCTTTTATAAAATAAAATAAGGAAGTAAAAGAGAAAGCCTAAATCTTCATGACAATGTTGCACTCACATGTACCCCAGGGATAAAGTTAACTCAAAGCAGTGAGAATAAAAGGCCATGACATCAGGCTGTCTGTCAGTTACTTAGACTACAGTCCTGATACCTTTGAAGTCTATCAAGCTAAAGGAAGTGTCAGGGAAGGCATTCTTCCACTATGCAGATAGCCAGAGCAAATCAGCTGGAAAGGCAACACTCCATTTCAGTTGTACCTGGCTCAATACTTGAATAGCATCTAGTATTCTTTGAATGGATCTTCCCTTTCCTGCTCTTCCTAACTTCACCAAATCCTCCCTGCACTTGCCTACCTTTGCTGTTCACTCCTTGGAGATCAGCCAAACCATGCAACAGCTGCTCAAGAGTTCAGTGTTTTCAGGGATGTAGAATGGCAGTCAGTTAAAGGAGAGAATCCCTTGTGTCCTTCCCTGCTACATTCAATACGAATAGAGCATTGCTTCCAATGAGCCGCTTCTCTTTAGAGTGCAAGAGATTACCTTGGGAATGGGAAATTTTAGGATACTTCCTGAACTCTCATCCAGACCTCCCTCCAAGGGGATCACATGTTTTTCAAGTCATGAGAATACCTGTTAAGCAGCAAAAGGAATATTTTCTAAGTTCATGGAGTGTGTTGATATGTGAACTATATCAGTTCAAATCTATGATCCAGAAATGAATAATAATTAGTTTCAAGCTGTACCATGTTTTCCAATCTTTCAACCATTTGTAAGTGAACACATCTAATATCTCATGGAGAAGTATATAAGTTGAACATCAGCATTTAATAAATAGCTGAATAAAATGTACACGCTTGTCATATTTTGAAGTGCCTGCTTACTTTTTATTTCACTTATGGTCATATTGTATTTTTCTCCAACATTCTTTGTTGATAGTTATGTTTAAGCTAAGAATTCAGTGTAATGTTGGTTGATTTTATTCACTTTCAGTAACTCTAGGCAGCTTACAAACTGTACATTTTTTTAAAAAATTAAAAATTCATCCAATAATTGGTTTGTATTGCCATTACCACATTAAAATAAGGAACAGTACAAATATCTCTAAACATGCAATTCTGGTCTAAATTCACACTCCCTCCCCAAAGTTGCATAGTGCACATACCCTTCCTGCTCCCACCCTCCACATAAAATCAACCAGATTTGATTGTTGATATTGTTGACCGTTGAACTGTACCACCCAATTTAGAAACATGATTTGTCATCTGAATGCAGTCTTTAAAAGGTTTGGGTATAGCTGCATGAAAGATGTGCTATAAAGAATGCCTATTTTTTTCAATTCTCAAAATAAATGGCCTCCTTATGAAGATTTGGGAATGACTTTTATCAATGTCTTTTAGCATGTGTTTCATGCATGGGACACCATGCAGCAAGTCCTTCCCTTTGCTGTACATGCATACATCAACATGGCCTTCCTTATTTTCCTCCTTTTCACCTATGTTGGGACCACAACATTCTCAGCCAGCATTTACCTTTATCCATGATAGTTAAGAACTCTGTAAAGCCAACAAGGCAGTGCATTACAAAAAGTAGTCGTATAAAATCTCTAGTCCTCTTCCATCACAAAGCAATATGTTTAGCAACGTTCCTATAGATGGAATGCCTCTTACATTAGGCACAGACTCTGCCAGCTTTTCCACACAGGATCAATACAATCTCATGTAATATCATTTCCTCCCCACAATGCACATGCAGATAGGTCCATGACAAAAGAAAGATGGTGGAGACAAATTGAATTGTGACCTAAACCATGCCCTTATCTACTTGTGTCATAATATGTGATGTCACCTCTCCTGCAAGTTCTACATTGCCTGCCAATTTGCTTCTAGGTACAATTCAAAGTTTTGGTTGTCACCTGTAAAGACCTGCATGGTTTGGGACCAGATTATTTGAAGGACTATCTCTTCCCGGTTACACCTACCTGACCCACCAGAGTGGGGAGGCAAGGAATGTTGCAGGCCCTGTCTCCTAAGGAGAAACATCTGGTAGGACCCAGAGGAACAGCCTTATCCATGGTGGCATCATCCCTTTGGAATATCATCCCTGTGGAGATAAGATTGACTCTCATCTTGACATTCTTTTGCATGACCCTGAAGTCCTGATTTTGCCAACAGGCCTGGGGAACCCAGAGTGGGATGGAGCCCCATCCAGTGGCTTGTTTGATTGATTGTTGTTGTTGGTTGCTGGTAGTGGAGGGTTATTGTTTTTACTATTGGGTTTTTATTTTTTATAACTTGCCCAGAGTCACTGAGAGTGAGTGGACAGCTATATACAGTAAATTCTCTGAACAAATAAAGTAAATAAATATAACGTAATGCAAGAATGTAAACCATTGATTTACGTAGTCCACAGATGGATGTCTCTACCTTCTGGAGTATGGCAGCTGAACGTTTTGGAGAGAGGGCATTAATTGCTACCAGATTAAAAAAAACTAAGCAATTATCTTCTTGTTTTCTTTTTTAATTTCCATTAATTTTTGATTAAATCCCATTTATAGGGCTAAGTTCTGGACAGATGTTTGTAGATCTTCAAACATATTTGTAGGCCTTGAAAACTCACACAAGTTTTTTTTCCCTCCAGCCAAACTGATATACCATGAGACTTTTCTGCTGTCAGCACTAGTTCTACTTCTTCAGCTTAGCTTTTTAGAGTCTGTGAACTTGATTCAGAGAGTTTTCATGAGGCAATATGGGAAAGCATAACTAAACTTTTATATAGCCTGGAGCCTTTTCAAAAAAAAGCTCTTCCCAAATCTGCAGTATGTTAGGGGAGTTCTGTTCCCCAAAGTAATGTTGCTGTTATGCATTCCTGACTCAAAGTTCTTTTTAACTGGGTCTTGGGGAGGTATGCATAAACAGTGTGACATTATTTTAGTCAGCAGGAATTAAATATTGAAATCAATTATAGCTTCTTTCAGACTGCTGAAGTCAGTCCACAGTGAGCTGACTAAAAAAAAAAAACCTTGCCTTATTTTGCTGTCTTTTGTGTGCAGAGACTAAGCTACATAAAAATACAATGGACAGGAGCTTCCGTTTTTCATTCTCTTCTCTCCTACAAATTACTGAGTGGGTAGGGGGAAGAAGCCTTCAGCTCATTCATTCTTTGCATTGCTGGAAATCAATCCTCCCATGGACCTTTTATTATTTTGCCTCAGGATGTGTTTTCAGAAAGAATGTGCCAGAAAAAGCACATTTTTGCTCTCCAAAATTGGGGAGGAACAGATTGTAGTTTCTGTAATGGGGTACTATCTGATTCTGACCCATCCACTTTTCTCAATTCATTTGTATTCCTCGGAGCAAACAAAACACAACTCTTGCATTCTAGCTATTGATTCTAAGGAAGCAGATACCTAGAAGCAGTTGAGTACAGGTGATCATCACCATATCTTATCCATCATCTCTCTGTAGAATTTAAATTAATAGCATTAGTTTTGAACACCCTGATTCATATTACTTGAAATACTTCCTCATTTAAATGAAACCATTTGGGTCTGGTGATCAGTTTTAGAGATCCTAGTTTCTATTGCAAGATGGCACAGCCTTGTATTTAACTATTCACAAGGTAGCCTCAATTGATTAGACCAGTACCATGAGATGAAGGGGTGGGCTAACAACAAAGAGCTCTGCCTTTCACCTATCCTTCTGCTCAGTTTTCATTGTGGCTGCAGAGAAATGAAGATGGTGCCTCATTTTTAAAAAAATCTCCATCACTGTCAATTTAGTAGAAATCATGTATTTATTGTTTTTGCTTGGACTTTATTGCTGACCATCTAGTAAATAAAGTAATTTTGTAGATTAATTTTTAAAGTAGAATTTTTCAACTTTGGCAACTTTAAGGTATGTGGACTTCAACTCCCAGAATTGCCCAACCAGCATGCTAGGTAGGAAATTCTGGAAGCTGAAGTCCACACATCTTAAAGTTGCCAAAGTTGAAAAACACTGTTTTAAACCATGGATTAATTTGGTACCTGGAATGTATACATTTCACATATGTTTCTCTTCTGTAGCTTAAGCATGCTTCTTAATCCCAACAAGCAATTTATTGAATTTACTGTTGATTCATATGTTGGCTTGGTCATGACATATTACATCCTCTACTGTGAAATTCCCACAGTTCCAAAAATATAAAATTCAGAACTTTACCTTTCTTCATAAGAGAAAATAATAACTATTCAGACGTGTAAGACAAAGCAGAGTAATATATTTCCAGCTTTATTTAGATTGGTAGTAAACTTTTCCCTATGCTTGTATACACAACATTGAATAAAAAATACTTTGAATGAAGGCAGTTATAAGTGTCCCAGGATAATGTTGCAGGATCCAATCTGGCATGTTCACTGAGCATGTCACTGTTGCACATTCTGGTAGAGAGAAGTTCCCTGAGAATGGGCTCCAACACGAGTCTGAAAGCTTGGAAGACTACATGTCTGGTCCCGATGACCGACCTGGACTGGATCCTGCAAAAATACTCTTTTCAGAAGTTAGCTTAGAAATTGTCATTGTTGCTGCAAAAAATCCAGCCAGATTAGATGGCTTACACTCTTTTCTATAGGTACCAAAATACTTATTTGGATATTAAATATTTAGGGGGTTAGATTGCCACTAAGTTTGAATTTGATATAAATGTTGGGGTTACAACATTGCTGCCCTCTTAGTTAATACTAAAAATGAATCAGGATAATTTTTAATTAGAAAAGCAAAGGACTAAATTGACTCTTATATGAAATATCTATATGCACTGGTCCTGAGGCTCTAGCAAACATATATACTTAGCTCAAATTAATCACTTGCTTTGTGATGAGATATAATGTTAAACAGATGCATTTCATGCCTTGTCTCTTACAGACAACTTTTTTCCCAAAGAAATACAAAACAAAATGTATTTTTATTATAGTAATCTCTGGCCCATGCTCAGATCTTAATTACTTCTTTTTTCCTTTATTTCATCATCAGGTTAATTATTTGATAATGCAAATATAATCTTGCATTAAATAAAGAACCATCAGGAGGAACCCAACTTTAAACAGAATACATATTCTGCTTCTATAAAATGCCACAGGACAGCTTTATCTGTGTCTGGTGAATGGAGGGAGTGGATATGTGCCCTTTTTTCTTTTGACTGTCAATTTACTGTGGCAAGAACAGCCTGCATTTCACATTGGACACAAAGGAAATGAGTTAGGGCTGTTTTATATGACAACAAGAAGAGATTCATAGTACAATGACTTTTTTTTTTAAAAAAGAGCAGTTTCTATGGACAGCTATGCCAAAGGTATGATGCAATCATTTTAGAAGAAGTTATTGTCAAATCCCTGGAAATAAGTAATTGCAGTTAGATGAATATTTGCACATTTATGAACAAAATACAAAATATTTGGAATGGCAATGGCATGTAGTTCAAGAACAATAGACCATTTATGCAAAAGAGATAGCAGACACATAACCTTAGAAAATAGTTGCTGGTATTCTGGTTTCATAAAAAAAGTGGATAATACTTCTGCATTTGCTGAATACCTGCAAAGCTGCATTCTTAATTTTTTCTGACCTATTATAGTTTCAGATACCATTCTCAGAAAAATAGAGCTTTCCTAGCTTTGCTGTCTATGGAGAAGGCCAAAAGTGTAAAGAAAATTACAGTATACTAGAAAGCCAGGCTTATGTTTAATAAAAGTGCTGAACTAACACTGAAAACACCCAGGTTATAGTCCACAGAAGATCACCAGATGACTTTGGGCTAGTTACTGTATTATCAGATCACCTCACAGAGTTGCTGTAGAGAAAAATAGAGAAGGAAATATCTATATCTCCTTGAACTCCTGGAGGAAAAGTGAGATACAAAATAAAAGAGAGAAAAACGTATTTCTGTATTGGACTGAAGATATGGAAGAAGTATACATTTTGAGAAAGTTGTATTTTGGCGTAACATACTTGTTCTGGAATATAATAGTATGACCAATAGAAATAGTCTTTATAGAAGATTCTCTTATGAATCGTAAAGCTAGTATAGTGTGGTGGTTAAGGCACCAGGCTGGAAATCAGGAAATTCTGTGTTGTAATCCTACTTAAGGCATGAAAGCTGGCTGGGTGACTTTGGGCCAGTATTATCTCTCAGCCCAATTCACCTCACACAAGGGCTGCTGTTTTGGGGAAAATAGGAGGAGGAAAGAGTATTAGGCACATTCATCATCTTGAGATTTTGATAAAAATAATAAAGACAGGATAAAAATAATCTTAAAAATTATTTCTCATTAAGTCACTCTGGGAGGAATAAATAATAACCTGCCTCAAATTAAAAGTGAAACCTTCTTTCTTTTGTGTCCATAGTTTCCAAAAGATTTCTATTTGAGGAAACATCCTGAGCAAGTAGAACTCTGCAGGGATTTGCATTAAACCTGCATATTCTAAAAATACATGCAAAAAAGCATGCATTTGGGGAAATCCATGAGACATGTCTGCAGATTTTCATTCAGACATTTTCATTTAAAAATTGAAAGAGAAATGGGAAGGAAATCTCTTTAAATTTTTAAAAATGGGAGACAGATAAAAATTGTGTATCTAATAATTTACACTGAGCTGTGCCTTGTCTCTAGACAGCCTCTGGAATCTTTAATGGATTAGCAGTTTAATCTTATATAGAAAATAAAAGTGATGTTTGAATAGGGTTCCAAATTTCTGAAGGAAAAGGGGAGAAATGGAGAGTCAAAAGACAAAGAAAGATGAGCCTCATATGGCCCAAATATTTCTCAGATATTTCTCCTCAAAGGCATATTCTTATGTAAAACCTGACACAGGCCCCAATGCTGTGCGCTTCAGTGCCCCTGAGGAAAAACTACCTTCAAAATGTTTCAGGCTATTCAAAATGTTTCATTTTTTTATGCATCTTTGAGGCTCCTCTCATGCAAAGTTGCAGCTTTCCCCTTATCTGGCCTGGAGATAGCCAAGGGCCAATTCACACAACCACTTCTTTTCTGTCATTAAATACAAATAGAGATGTGGATTAGCTATGAGCAAACATGTCATTCCAAAACTATTTACATACATTTATTATGAAGTCTATAATGATTCTATATTTATTTAATTATTATAATTCTTGTTTAATGTTCATTCATGCTTCTTTAAAAAAAACTCCAAGCACAAATGTTGTTGCTGCTCTTGTTGTTGTTTTTTCCTTTGCCTTTAAAGGACAAAGGCCAGACATTTCTCCCTCCGAGGAAAAGCCAGAAGATGGCATTGGTGAAGTGTCAAAAATAATTAAGAAGAATTCTACTGTTCAGCCTTACAGAAGAAATCTATCTTTTTGAAAGGAAAAAAACATAGATAAGGGAAATGAGGTGACAGCTTATTTGGTGATATTTACAGTTGAATGTGACGTCAATTGGAAGGGTAGTGCAGATCAATTTTAATGACAGGCAACTAAGAATGCTTATTGATTTGGAGGCCAGCTAGTGCACAAATGGCAATGACCATTAATATACCAGCACCAGGGCCATTTTCATGCCACAGTCCCATAATTCGTATTGGTTAAAAAGGAAATGGCTTAAGGAAAGAATTTAGAACTCAGATTTCTTTATTTTGCTTTTGGAATATTGCATATTGTCTTTAGTGAGTGTTTCTTTACAAATTCAACATCAAGGCCTATTGTATTATGTCTTGTTTACAAAAATAGTTTCTCTTTCAGATGTAGGGGTAGGATGGCATAGGACTGAAGAGAAGTTATTTGAGCTGAAATTGTACTTAAGGCATAAAATTTAGTAGGTTGGTATTAAAATTAATGCTACTACTCAGTAGATTATATTACATTATTGTAAGGAAGAATTGTGAAACAGAGGCTAACTATATATTTCATCTTGTGTGTCTGGGTGGAAAGTTGGAATGTCATCATTGCCATCATCCATCATTATCATCGATGGAAAATTATCCAGGAATTATCCAGGAAAATTATCAGGAATTTAAAGCATCTCTGTTTTAAATAAGAAAATGTTGAAACAGGAAGATATGTAACCAATGTTCTATAAAAACTTCAGTGTTGGGCAAAATAACTGTTTGGATAGTTGCAACTGAAATTCTATACTTTCAGTCAACTCTTTCTGCCCTATTTTTATCTGAGACCAATAGAAATTGTAATTATGTTGGCCCATAATGGACGATCCAGCACAGTATATAAAAGCTATATACATATCTACCTCAAGCATTTAAGTTATGGAAGAAGTAAACCTGCAATCCAGTAAACATTCCATTTGACACTAAGTCCCAGAGTTAGAAAACTACAAAGTTGTAAATTCTCTTCTGTTGTACACAACTGATGATTGAATCAACATTTAGAAATACTGAAATTGTTTTTGTTTTCTTTACATCTATTATTTCTTCCTTAACAGCTAAGTATCTGAATGTGCCTGTTTTTCCCTCATGATATATGGGAAAGACAACTCACAGCAAGTCACTCTGACCAGTGCATGCCAACCTTCCTCATTTATCAGGAAGACTCAAATCAAGGAAGCCCCCAGTGGCACTTGCACAACATCTATCCAAAAACTTTAACATTGATTCCCAATGGAAAACCAAATGGGTCGCTGAACACCCAGTCATAGGAAGACATATAAATGACCCCACAAAAAAGGTGCCAGACTTTGAACTACCACATCAGCAACAGACAATTCTGAATAGGATTCGCACCTCACATGGCATCTGCCAGGAGTCTCCGTATACATGGGGCATAGTGTCATCCTCTCAGTGTGACTGTGGACACCCATGTCAAACTGTAGATCACATCGTGATCTGCTGCAAGCATATACTGGTCCAGTATCTGACTTTTAAAAAAAATGTAAATGATGCTGCACTTCAATGGTTAGATGGCTTAAACATTGGTATTGGAACACAGATCTTTTTAACATTTATATTTTATTGGGTTCTACTATTCTAGAAGAAATGTTATTATACATTGCTAGTCCATGTATGATATGCCACATGCTAAATAAATAAAAAATATGGGGAAAAGAATCTTGTATTAATTAGTCAATATGTTCTGTTCTGAATACATATGGTTGATTTTGCCATTGTTGCATATTTCCCAAGTTTGGTTTTCCAATCTGATATTGTCAGCAAAGTGTATGTTTTCCAACATCAAGCCAAATTAGTTCTTGTGACCATCAGCATTTATCTTAATAAATATTTTGTATTTGTTCCATATCAATTCCTTCTCTGCTCCTCAAGCAGCAGAACTACCTGGGGTTGTGGAAACTGTAGCCAGACAGAACCACCTATTCAAAGCAGTACACTTCCTCTCTGCCATTTCTATATAAGAAAGATGGTGGACAGAAGCAGAAGAATAAGAAATAAAAGGGCTTGTGCCCCTTAGTGTTAAGTTTTAACCAAGAGATAATCAGCAGATTTTCTTTCTGTTGCTTTGGGGCATTTTTCAAATCGTGAATGAATGCAGTGGAAATTTCTTGGAAAAGAAATGTTTTAGTCATTAAACATTCTAATACTGGTGTCTGTCCAGAAAATTTCAAGTAAGTTACCTAACATTTTTAGGAATAGTCTAGGTCCAAGGTTCCATATATCCCCCAAACATCAAAGAAGAAAGAAAATTGATTTTTTTCATGAGTTTGGGTTTGAAGTAATGCACACAGAAATAAAAATGGTACGAGGCAGAGGTGGTATTCATCAGGTTCTGGAGAACCGGTAGTGGAAATTTTGAGTCGTTCACAGAACCGGCAAATAGCATGTCTGACTGGAGATTTTACAGTATCCT
>AZIM01000913.1:91832-108574 GCA_000516915.1 Ophiophagus hannah
CAGCCGACACTGCCTGGCAGATGGCACCCCAAGGAGCCCCTGCCTGTGCGCATGCACAGGACGATCGGAATTTGATACTGGTAGGAGACGCTCCCGCAATCATCCATCAGCGCATCCATCAGCATGACCAATGTCGTCTCCGTGCTGTAACCGGGCCTGAAGCCCGATTGATATGGATCTAGGTAATCAGCTTCCTCCAGGAAAGCCGGAAGCTGCTGGGCCACCACGCTCTCAACAACTATCACCACAAAGCGAAGGTTGGAGACAGGACGAAAGTTGTTCAAATTGGCTGGGTCCAAGGCAGGCTTCTTAAGGAGGGGCCTCACCACCACCTCCTTCAAGGTGGCAGGGAAGAGCCCCTCCCACAATGAAGCATTGGTAACTGCCTGGAGCCAGCCATGTGTACCCTCCCAGGCAGCATAGACCAGCCAGAAGGGGCACGGGTCCAATAATCATGTAGTGGCACTCAGCCTCCATATAATCCTGTCCACCGAACCTAAGGTCACAGGGTCAAACTCATCCCAGATAACCTCAACAAGACTCGACGTCACCTCCATGTCCTACTCAAGCCAGTTGGTGTCCAAACCAGCCCAGATCCAAGTGATCTTATCCAGCAGATGCTGACCATTGAGGAGTCGGGCGGGGACGTTTCCCAGGGGGGAGACCCCCTGATCAAGGAGGGAGCATGTGACCCTAAACAGGATGGCCAGGCAATTATCTGTGGATGCGATGAGGGCAGAGAAGCCTTCTTCACCGCTCCCATCACTGCCAGGTAAGTCCTCGAAAAGGATCTTAACTGGGATCGGTCAGATTCGGACCGGGTGGACCTTCAACTGCTCTCTAGGCCCCTCCTCTGATGCTTCATCTCCCAGAGCTCTGTGGAGAACCAAGGAGCTAACCGGGATCTGCGCCGGGTTAAGGGCCACAAGGGGACAACCCAGTCGAGTGACCCAGAGGCAGCCCATTGCCAGGCATCCGCTAGGGCCTCAGCTGAGTTGTGGATCGGGGAGGTAGGTAATGGCTCAAGTGCTACCAGGAACCACTCAGGGTCCATCAGGCACCTAGGGCGGAACCACCTCGTTGGTTCCACCTCCCAATGGCGGGGGGTGGCATACTGGAAGACCAGCCAAAGGAGATAATGATCTATCCATGACAGGGGGCAAATAGATAATGATAAAAGTTTGGTATGGTATCCCAAATTTTTCTAAAAATCTGAAGACAACTTTAAGAAGACTTTGGGGTATTATTCTTTTAAAAAGACAAACTGGCATCCACTATATGACTGCACAATCAAAGCCTCTTTATATCCCTGTATGCATTTTTAAAAGGTGGAGTTTTGATCAGGTAGTTGCAGACTCCATAGCAACTTTTTTGATACTCCCTGCTATTCTTCCCTGGGCATTTTCATTATGCAGATCTAGATAATTATGATTATAGGACCCTTAAAGTCTAGATCAGAGCTATGATTTTAACCTAAAAGCTGTGTTTATGGCATACAATTCTTATTGTTTCTCTGACAGTGCTACAAAAATGTACTGAGCTATTTCATGCTGGGATTATAGAAATAAAAGAGTTTATTATGTTGAAACCTAAAATGAACTCTGAAGTCATATGTTTTGGTTGAAAGATTGTATTTAATTTCCATTTAATGTCCATTTAACTTCAGGAACCAGGTTACATAAGAAGCAGGCCATATATCTTATATTCTATACATCAATTTATACAATGCTGCCTGTAGCACCAGATGAATTATAACTCCCAGATATTCATTCTCCTGAACTCTTCAGACAATACTAACATCTGTGTGTGTTGTGTGAATGAGATAAATAGTTTAAAGTGTTATTTGGAAGAAGTGACCCAAACTGAATTGTATGCAGTGTTTTTTTAAAAAACAGTGGAAGCAAAGAGAGATAAATAAAATGAAATAAAATACTATGAATGTACATAGCTAATGTAGTAGCCTCACATCTTAAGGCAATTCTTATATTTGCAGGCAATTGTTACGCCAGGTTGGACCCAAATGATATGTTTTTATATTTTCAGTTTAACAGATTTCCCTTAGGTTATAAGAAGTACAGTATAACATTATAGTATCAGTCAACATTATTTGACCTTGCATGTCCATTTATATAAGGAGTCGGTTAGTTAAACCTGTCATAATCTGATTAGAGGCCATATTGGAAGATTGTTTATTCTTAAAAGTAAATTGAATAGAACCATAACAAAGGACATAAACTGAAAAATTACAGGTTCATATAAGCCAGGAGCAGTATGAGGAAAAAAGACAATGCTGCCAGAAGACTAAGCAACAACCTAATGTTAAGCTGGATCTCCCCTATATATCTGGAAATGTAAAGAACAGAAACATGGGGCAGGATAAATAAAAAAAGGCAAAATGGCAGCTATGGCTATCTGATCAAGGCCCTGCCCTTTATGATCTTAAGCTCTGCTACACAGCTACAATTTTGACTTTTGTGACTCCCACTGCAGACATCCCTATAAACACCACCTTTAACCCTCATCTCAATTAAAACAGTAATTGATACACACAGTCATATTCACGAGTACAGATGTATATTTTGAGGCTTTTAAGAAGAGACTGGAAAGTTATTTGTCTAAAATGGTATCGGGTCTCCTTCTTGGACTGGAAGACCTCAACATCCCTTCCAACTCCATTATTATGTTACTCTGTTTTATGAACAGTTCCAGCAGACAATTATGCTCATTGATAAGAAATAGATGGACGTAGGCTGAGTTAATTCTGAAGAATCATATTTGAAGCAAATGGGCCATAGCTTGGATCTGATTATAATCAATGGGTGGTAGGATGATTAGGATCAGGGCATTATTTTATAGAATAGGCTAGTGTTATTGGTTATTTCCCAGGATCCCTTGATATTATTATTATTATTATTATTGTTGTTGTTGTTGTTATTATTATTATTATTAAGATTTTAATGCCGCCCTATCTCCCGAAGGACTCAGGGCAGCTTACAATAATAAAAGAGGAACTATACAAAAATTAAAAGCGATTAAATAGGAAAGCGATTAAATAAGAAATTTATGAAATTTGGTGTCTTCATTTAATAATAACACCTGAAAGAGGACAATTTTCCATTAAACCAGCCTTAATAAAGATGAAAAGTGCTATACAAGGCAACCTTGTCTCTAGCAGTGTCTCATTTGTTTGTACAGAGAAGCTAAGAAAAATAAAACTGAATTTTTCATTCTGACAAATTTTAGCAGTTGCAGAATTTCATCACTAAATGAAAACTCAGGCCTCCTTAGCTCAATTATGCAATATACTTATCTATTTTAGCTAACTATGTGAGTGATAAGAAACCAGGGGTCTCTATACTCCAATGGTCACCAGTGAAGCTTTCTGACTTTATTAAGCTAATTAAGCTAAAGTCCTTAAGAAATGATCAGTCATCATCAGAATGATTTAAAAAAGAACATAGGTTCATACAGATTTCACTGCTTGCCAACTTTTTCATACATGTTGATAGTTCTGTACCTGAACATATGAAGAGAGGGAGAGGGCAGGAGAGATCGTGAACATCTATACATTGTGCCTTTAAGTGGCTTAATGTAATGCCTTGCATTTGGATTTTGGGGAGATCTGGTTCCCAAAAGATTGTGACATTGTCCCTATTCCCTGTACAAAGAAACATGGAATATTCTCATACCTTTGATGCAAGACCAAAGGTCAGAGTAGCCTGTAACCTTTTGCTTCTAGATCAGGTTGATAGACTTACCAAAGGAGTCCTTTTTTTTTTGCTATTGCAATTATTCTTCAGTGATGGATGTTTCAATTGTATAAATGAAAACATCCTTTTACACTCTTTAAGATACATTTGTCCTGAAGTTAGACCTGCTGTTTCTTTTGTTTGTATTTTTACCATTTAATTTTTTTGGCATTTAATTTAACATTCAAACAAACTAAAGTAAAATAATGCAATGCTCAGGATACATAAACCCTATTCAAAACACTGAAATCTATCTTATTTATTTAGCAAAATTTCAGCCTGCCCTTTCAGGAAAAATGACATGCAATGATAGTTAAGGTTAAAAAAAAGAATGATTAAAAACATTAAATAAATAACAACACCAGTTAAAACCTATCTATTACACATAAGAACAAAGACACACCTATGTTATTATCCATTTTCAAGTTAAGCAACATTTTGCAAATAACAGAAAAATAATAATCAATAAGCCAAAGTAATTAAGATGAGTAATGATTAAGTAAATGAACTGCACCTAAACACAGTTTATATGTATTCATGGTACTTTTCCATCATTTTCTATCATTGAAAACCATTTTTTGCTTCATCTACCTATTCATACATGGCCTTTGTTCTTCCTTTCTTTCTTGGGAACTCACCATGCCATCCAAACATGACCTTCACACTCTTCATTGAAACTTATGCACTCCTCCTTCAAACACTTTTCCTTCCTCGCTGGATCTTTGTTCATTAATTCTACATAGCCAGACCACCTCAGTGTAATTACTTTACACTACTTGTTCAATGCTGAATTAAATTCACAATTATTTGACACTTTTTTCCTTCTTGAACCCCTTGTTTAACTACATGTTTGTCAGCTATCTCATTTATAGCACATTCAACTTACCTTGGCCCTTCCCCACTGCTCCCACTTTCATATAGCAAAGGTTCTGCAAACGTTTTTTTTCAAGAAATGTTCTTGCAATACAGTACATTTTAACACTACATTTCTTCCAGTATGTTCATGTCTAAAAATGTATTCTTTTATTTTCTCATCTGAACTAAACATTATTCAAGATAAATTATTTTACCTGGGTTTTTTTTGCTATTAATGTATAACTAACAAACATTGGCTCTATTTTTCTTATCAAACATTTATTTTTATCTTTATTTTAGACTTCCATTTTCCTATCCATACCCCTTTTGCATCATGCAACCAAACTAGTATTTGTTGCAAAATAATTTCAGTTCCAGCTTATAATACAACATCGCCTGCAACCCAAAATACATGCAACTTCATATTCCTTATCAAGTTACTTCTATCTTTACCACAAACAAGTGTTTCTCTATCTCAGCAATCTGAAGATGTATGGACTTCTACTTCCAAAATTCCCCAGTCAGCATGCCAGTTGGAGAATTCTGGAAGTTAAAAGTCTATATATCATCAAATTGCTGTGGTTAAGAAACACTGCCATAAGCAATCCTTACGTATCTATATATAAATGCATTAAACAACCAAGAAAACATCATATATCCTTGTCTTTCTACCTGCTTAATGTTGAATCATTTGCTAAACATTGCTTCTAACAATGCTTTACTTTCACTTTTATTCTTATCAAATTTAACTCCATATCATTGAATCCTAATCACTTAATAATAAATGTTCTCTAAATCAAAAAGTTTACTCCTTCCTTCCTTCCTTCCTTCCTTNTTCCTTCCTTCCTTCCTTCCTTCTCCTTCAGACTTGCTAAACAGCAACTTCTTTACATAACATAAAGCCACACATACATCCCAAATGTTGTTACTTGTCACCTCTTGTATTCTTTCAGCCCGAATTCTGCCAAACACTTTCTCAGGCACAATTATTGAACCCCTATAGTAATCTTATCCTTTATACAGTGGAACAACACTGGCATTGTTCAAAACATATGTTTTAAGACCATTCAGTTAGTCACACTGCCACTGTATAAGCAAGCACATCCATATTCTTACCTTTTAAACTAATACCATCTATCCCCTTCAGTCTTGCCATTTTTAAACCTTTGGAAAATATTTATACCCATCCAAGCTGTCATCAGTTCAAGGAGAAAGGGGTAATTTTCCATTTTTCATGAGTCTGAAGCAAGACTAATGAATGCTTGTGACCTTGTGAAATATGGGCTACCTTAAGGACCTCCTGAGTCAGGCAATGGACTGTTATAGATCCAGCTTAATTCTCCTGTTTTAGTGTTAATTTACTTACATGATAAAATACAATTAAACTAAATCTTGTGATATGTTATGAAATGAAAGGTTTACTTTCATATATCACAATTCATTATATCAGTTGTGTGGCATTTAGTTCTTCAAGAATAATCCTTAATATACATTTATTTGTTAGGAGAAGAAAGAGAAAGGAAACCTCCACTCATGTTGATATTATTGTTTCAGATCTAGGTCAATTTATTTATTTTAAGGAGAAAATTGGACATTTTGGCCAATATAAAGAGCAACGAGACCTTGCTAACAGTTGACAGGATGTACAAAATTGGAAGATGAACAAATTTCTTTTTTGCTGACATTGCAGGTGGTGTTATGGGTCCTATTAACTTTCCTGTCAGCATAGAACAATGTAGAACAAACTGTTCTTTCAAAACTGTTGTTGTTGTCTATATCACTTTAGAGTGGTCTATTATTGTTGCTTAACAGCTTTTTTTAAGATTAGCTGTTTGTATCTAAAACAGCTTACAACACTGTCTTGTATGCTTTTTATGGATTCCAGAATCTGTCCCCTACAAGTTCTTCATTGGTGATGGAATCTTTGCCTGCTGCAGATACAGATTCTGAGGTCAAAGCAGAAGAACCTAACAGCAAGGGAAGAAAAGAAGGGGGGAAAAAACCCTGGCAAAAAAAAAAACAGAGATGAAGAATCTGCTAAAGTAATGTGGCTAGAATGAAAAAGAGAAGAAATAATTCAATTACTTGAAGGAGACCCTTACAGTAGATGGGAGAAGATCAGATATGGCTAAAAAAGAACAAATACCAATCTACCGCAACACAAAAGGCAGGATGATATGAAGTTGAAGCAAGGGTGAAAAGACAATGAATATTGCTAACATCTCTTTGAGATAAGCAACATCAGGAAATGGCAGCCACTAGAAGTCTTGCAAGGTACTTTAATGTGATCAGAGTAACAGGATGATGAAAGCCAGTCAAAGCCCTTCCCAACTTATACCCAATAGAATCAAGACAGAATTGCTTTGAGCTTTTTTCTCATACTTTCTGCTTCTACATAACACCCATCCACACCCGCCCACACCACCACTCACTGTGATGACCCAGAGTGTAACACAAACGTAATAAAATCCAAAACATAAATAAATGTCCTTTAATGCCTCCATCTTGGCCCCACTGTTCAATAATACTCAGTTGGAGATAAAACGTACTCAAAAATAGNAATGTCCTTTAATGCCTCCATCTTGGCCCCACTGTTCAATAATACTCAGTTGGAGATAAAACGTACTCAAAAATAGTCTTCAAAAGAAAGCTATACAGTCCAAATTTAAGGAGTGGTGAAAAAGAAGGTGAAATAAGAGGTGAAATAAAAAACCAAACAAACTACAATGATGAGCCACACCTCCACTCCCCATTGGTTGTTCCTCCTCTCCCTCAGAGTCAGTCTCCACCAGGGGCATGACACTCACACAGATTTCATTACATCTCCACATTTTTCTGACATTCCATCATATCTGCCCTTATTTAGGTATACATACCCATAAGGACCAATGAGCGATGTGATGGCCTAGAGGTGGAGCTCTCACATCACATTTAGGAGGCTATGAGTTCAGTCACAACAGATATTTTCTCTCTGGATGCAATGAGTAACTGTCTGCTGTGAACACTACATAGGCATCAGGAAGGGCATCTGGCCAGTAAATGCTTGAGCTCCATTCAGTCACTGTAACTCCACCCCGATGCAAAGGATTACAGGGTCTTTAAAAGAAAAAAAAATAGGATCCAGTATGGTACCTACCTATTTTAGTCTTCCACTAACAGTTTGCAAATCTGCCCTGCCAAGAAGTAGTCTCAACTCTCCCTTTCTAAGCCTTTCACAGAAACTAATCTGTTTTAGTTTCTTCTTACTTTTCATTATGGGAAGAGGAATTAATCTGTATTCTCTCTATTGTTCAAACTCTGCAGGCTTGACAAATATTTCCTGTAACAACTAAACTTCAAAGGCTTAAAACAGTGTGTGTGTGTGTGTGTGTGCATGTGTGTATCATATATATCTACACATCTAATTGGCTGTGAATGTTATTTTAGCTTATTAATATGGAAAGTGTTATAAATGCAAGCATAACTAATGAGTCTTATGCTACTTGAACATTTTAAAAGTTGGGGTTCAAAGTGTTTGAACTTTCAGTCACTCTTTGTCTAGGCAAAAGGAATCTATAGCTGAGAGGTTATGTTACATGTATCTTTGTATCAGTGTCTGAATAGAGGGCTAGAGAAGAGTAGCATGATATATTTACACTGCACACGATTGACTGGGAAATTTACAACTAAAGAATGGGGCCGTAGCTCACAATAACTTGTTTTCACTATGTTTTACATAACCCCTCAGGAGAGTGAGAGCTACACAATCTCAGTCAATCAGTCTTGATAATATATTGGGTAGTACCCAACCTGATGGAGACATGGACATATTTAGCATATATAATGCAAAAATACATATTCATAGCAGAAAAACTAGCATGTTCTTTCTGTTTGTTCATGTCTGTAAGAATCTGGCAGGTAAAAGATGAATAGAGCAAGTTAAGTGATGTTCTCGTAGATTTGCTATGATGTGTAAGATAAAAGAGTCCCATTAAATAGTATATCTTATTTATGGAACAGCAGAAGCAGCCCCTATGGATTGTCAAATACCCTATGAAATATCACCAGGCATGATAATGTGTTCTTGCTAATAGTCCCATTGTTTATAAGACCCCAGCAGCAAGATGGTTTTTAAGCCAGTGTTTTGAACACTTTTTCTTGTTCGTATTTCTATATAAAAAGCATTGTAAGGGATAGAAGGAGCCCATTTGAAGAGGAAGAACTAGAAAAACCACAGACTGCTTCATATTATTTTAAAGTTGCTAGAATCAAATCAATTCTTCCAATGGCTTTTAAAAGCAATTCAGAGGTATACTGTGTACAATTATATATAATGATACAATACAATACAATTTAGCATGGGAGAACTTTTGTAAAGCTCTGTATCTTCTTCCTTCTAAACTCCCCAGACTGGCTGGACTGACAGTACTTTAAAAGATTTGAATAAAGCAATTAGTATATGAGTTGAATATGTTTGAATATGAGCTAGAAGATTTGTTTCTGGAGTCTGGGCACTTTATACCATGATATGCTTTGTGTACATGGAAGGCAGACCAGAGCAAGGCAACTGATTCTGCCTGTTATGGAAGGACAGCAAGGTTTTCATTATTTAACATATGACTGTTATAAGTGATGCGATGAAATTAAAGTGACATGGATAAAATGTCGTATTGTTCACTGTATTCTGATCTAATCATTTTCCATGGTAAGTTAAATTTTTAGGATCAATACATCCTGTTTGGCTTTAGAAGAACTGATTTTTTCTTCATTCATGCAGTCTTAGATGCAGCCTTAGATGAAACCAACATAGTTCCTCTATTTAACTTTGCTATTGCAGAACTGCACATTTCAGTCAATGGTTATGTTTACTTTAAAAATATATGTTTGCTTTTTAAGGTCCACAGGAGATTTCTTTAGAGGGAGTTGGCCAAATCTAGGTTAATCCATATAAAATCATATTGACCAATGCTAAATGGCAGTAACTCTCCAGATTTTTAGGTAGAAGGGTTTCTAATTTTATCTGGGGCAGTCTGGTACCTTCTGAATGGAAAACATGTGAATTTCTGTATGAACTATCATTCTCTGTATAAAAATATTTGAAAAAAAAAATACTTCGCTAAGGAAAGATCTCTTTGTCAAGCTCAGGATACTGAGTTTAAATTTTCTAACTCTTAGCAATTCGGACAACTAATGACTTTCAGCATTTTATTATGTTAAGGAATCTACTAGAATATAATCCAGATTAGTCAAAAATCCACTTTAACATAATGGAGATAATTTTAGAAGCATAATGATTTCATTTATTTCTGGATATCAAAACAGCTCCATAAGCACCCCAATATAGGCCTTACTGAGTCTGGTCACAATGACGATGTAATTGTTTTGTGTTGCAAAATGCAGAATCAGGCTTCCAACATTGCTAATTGGAAGACAATTTAAAAGATTATCCATTTGCAGAGATTTTATACCAATCTGTAACATTTATGGATATTTCCAATAACAATATGTGAACTTAAGAAAAAACATATAAAAGCTACGATGCATATATTGTTAAAGAATCAGTCATATTTATTTTGCTGTGGTCAACTAAGTGCAGAGATTTTCAGAAGTGGCTTCTTGTCTGAAAAAATGCAATGTATGAATTGCTCCTGATAGAATGCTTAAAGTAACAACTAGTTTCTGATATTGACTGTAAAAGAAAAATGGGTCTCTTTGGTTTGATTCCTAGAATTTGAGATCATGCCCCAAAGCCAACAAATGAAATTGAGTTTTTTTTTATCTTCACAGCATTTAGAATTCTCTTTTAAGATGTTGTGTTTCTTTGTCCACTGCAATATCAACATTGCTGTTATTTATAACATTGAGATTTTATGGGTATGGATCACCGCCTTTACCCAGTGGTTCTGATTAATAGACTCGGCTTGAATCTCTGTGCCAAGTCATGCTTGAAGTTACAGCCTCTGACCTCTTCCTCTTGTTGAAAATGTAATTCGCTGTGAGTAGGATAAATGTTTTTGCATATTGAGTTTTGTGGGCATAAATGGATCAACTTGAAATTCCAGGAGATTTTTACCAATTAACTTTTTATCACTGGTACTAATATTGAATTTATTATGATCAGTCCTAACATTTATCTGTCTAATTGTTGTTTTCACAGGTTTTGTTAGAGCCAAACTAAAACACTGCAGCTTACCTCACTGCTAGATGTAACTTCTTTGAATCCTCACACCAGGGATCCCCCGTGTCAGCTTCAGTTGCCTTCTGTATGTCATAGAGACAGATTGCAAGGGACACTTTTCCAGGTAACACACCTGCCATACCTATGATCATGCTAGGCAAGCAGAACTGGTGTGCTGAAGCGCCTTTTAGAAAGCAATCAAAAGAATGAAGAAATGGAAGATAAGCTTTGCAGATTCTGTTACAGCAGAGAAGAGGTATACAAACTGTGTATGAATAGAAATTGTTTAAGCATTTGGTGACAATGACTTACTCATTGTCTTTGGAGTAGCTAAGAGCTTAGTCTCATGATTTTCTTAAATTATTCAGATATGTCAGTACTGTGCTGTACAAGTACACAATCTACAACCTAGGATTACACTGCCAAAATTTGGTCACAAATTCTTAACATTATTGGTGCCATTTCCTTCTGGCTTGTGACAGGGAACAAAAGCATAATCCAATTTAGAATTCTGTTGTTTCTGATTTTAAGGTTTCCCCCCAACAAGTAATAAACATATGTTATTACTTTAAGAGAAAAATATTTTAATTAACTTGAATTGATAAGCATTTTTAAAATTAAAAAGGCAATCATATGTATTGTATATTATAATGTTCTGTCATTATTATTTCTCAAGGTTTCCCAACTGGCTGTTTTTTTAATTGTCATCACATGAAAAGTAAAATTTTGAGTCAAAGAATAATTCAGTTTTTGTCTATGTTTTTCTCTTTATTCAGAGTCTGGAAAAGGAAGACAAACATTTTCCTCTTTTCTTCCATTTTGAAACAAAATTGAAATAGAGGAAGGAAAGCAGTGCATTTTTTGAATGATAAAAGAAGCTACTATTAAAAACTGAATCTTTTAATATCAGTGTTAAGTAACTAATTGTGGAATAGATTTTTTTCTTCTGAAACTTTATAATAGCTGCTATTATAGAAAGATGTATACAGACTACAAATGGCCTAGCCAATGCTTCTTCAGCAGCTGGAAATGACTTTAGGTGGAGTATTCAGAATATTTGCAAGGTCATGAACTGAAAACAGTGTTTATTCCACTTTTTAAAAATGCTACAATTTTACTCTGAGATTCCTTTGGAAGGTTCTTCCAAACTTTTCTACTGTTGACTTAAGCTCATTTATATATAGTTTTAACTATTTCTCTTTAGCTCCATCTTGAAACATTTGGTCCTGACATTTATATCTATTTCTTCATAATTACCAACAGACCAGATTTAGAAAATGTTCCATTGGGTATCTTAAACTCATTTAAACCACCCTGCTATTCAGTGCACTCTGTAAAGTGATGATCATAAAAGTACTTTGCAGCATGTGACGCATTAAATTTTGTTTTTGGAGCAATGAAGAAGGATTCTTTGTGTTGTTTAAAATTATGAATGACATTGAATGAGCATAGAAAATTTATTGTATGTTTGGCAACTTTTTCATTTTCTTTTATTCCTTCTTATCTAGAATGCATTTTAACATTTTCCCTGACAAAGCTTCATAGTGACATTTTCAGGTTTTTTTTAAACAGTGAATTATAGCTTATTCTGGAATCTCTTATAAATATTTAGCCATATATGCATTTTCTAGTACTTTGTTTTCTTCCACTTATGAAGGCTCCTTTTGCTAAAAATACAATACAGTAATTTTGAATATCTGCCTATCAAAGCTGAGGATAACATATTTTCCTTTCCATATTATTTCCCAGTTTCTTCCTTATACATTTTACCAAATTTTATACACCATTTTTGCCTGATGTAAATTCTTCATAATATTCTACTTCTCTCTGGCATAAGATACATGATGTATCTGGGAGATTGCTCTCAAATAATTCTCACACAATAGACCCTGATGATGGCATTAAAAATGAACAGCTATCAGAATTTTGTATTTTGAGAAATGATGCACCCAAACAAAAGTAAAATATGCAGTGATTTGCAGTTTTATTTCCATTAACTTCATTAACTCTGCTTACCCAAAGACAGTTGTGAAGCACACAAATGGGGATTACATGACTGCAGGATGTTGCAATAGTTGTAAATCATATGACAGCATGTTGTAAATGGTTGCAAAGGATGGTTACAAAGCTGATTTTCTGTTTAACACTTGTTGTAACTTTGAACAGTTGCTAAAGAAAACAAGTGGTAAGCAATGACTATCTGTTCTTCAATTATGGTAATACTAAGAACATTTATATTGTGAGAGATAGATAGATAGATAGATAGATNGATAGATAGATAGATAGATAGAGATATGTTTTATTCTACCTTTTTTATACCATCTGGGATGATTAATGTAGCAGGCAATATATAAATAGTATAAAATAATACATACATATATTTAATATACTTAATATATTATATATTTAATATTCAACAGTCTCTATTTCTCCACTACACTAAAAAGCCCTTCATTTTGCATTCTGTTTTTATAAGAAGATGCTCTAAACTTTTAAAGAGACCTTTCTAGAATGATAACATCTAAAACTGTTCCTATCTAATTAAACTAATATAACAAAACTCCTATAATACTCATATGTTCAATGCCTTTGTATATAGCCACATCATCCAACTTCAAATGCACAGGCACATGCACATAGGGGAACTGATTTTTTAACTTATTTTTATCTGTTGCTTCTGCAACTATCAAAGCCATTCCTCAAAATTAAAAATGAATCTTCAACTTTCATAACTGAACCCTAAATTTTCCAGGCAGTTTATGGCATTCCAAAAATTCTTGTGTATTCTCAACTGCTGTGCTTTCTTGCATTCATTTTTTCTAAAAATAGTAACATTTACTACCATATTAAAGTTCATTTCAAGTAGTGCTGAGGGTACCTTTAGAGAATTTGAAGCAGGTTGCTTTTGTGTCTGAAACTGAACTTCCCAAATAAATAAATCTGTGAGAAAACATCTTGTACACAAAATTTCTCAGAAGAAACAGAACATAAGAGTGAGAGTGAAAGAGAGAGAGATTCATGCAGCAAAATTTTCTACTAAAATTATGAGCCTGTCAATCTTCCAGCTGAAAAGGTTTCCATTCCTGGCTTAATGTTATGAGTTTGATATCTCAGGCAGTGGTAGAAAGGTGATTTGTTTCTTTTTACTAGGGCTTTTTAGTTGCTAAATTATATTTCATTTAACCTCTGTATCCATAGTAACAATATTTTCCCACTGGCCCAGCAACCCTACATGATGGAGTTGATTCATACAAGCCTGAATGCTATTTTCTCATGGCAGTGCTCCCTTTCCAAAATTTTCATAATACTGGGAAAGATGTTCTGTAACAACTTCCAGCATAGTTTCAAAGAAATATGTAAACACTAGTGGTAATCAACCAAATTTAAATATAATGTGAACAGCTCAGAAGTGGGACCGAAAAAATTACATGTTATACATGTAATAAAATCCACAGATTTGGAGCACATCTGGTTTGAAACCACAACATTAATGGGAAGCTACTGTGTTTTAAAAAGAATTCTTCTTTGCTCTGATCTTCATATTAAAGGCATTGCCCTTTCATCCTTCTTCTCCTCCCACCTCATCCCCCAGTGCTTAATAGATTCTCTTACTATTTGAAAGATTCCACCACAATTAGCAATTCTCAAGCTAACAGTAGCATATTGAGTCACATGCTAGAAAGCCCGTAGTGGGAAGTGAATCAGAATGATCAGAACTTTGCCAGATCCCAAAACTAACTTGGTTACTGAGTTTGGAAAATGAACAGAGAATGTGGAGAAAGTTTTGCCAACTCACTGTCTAAGCCTTTAGTACCAAATCTGACATTTTGTTGTTCATAACAAATCTCTATGTCAGACCTGCCCCAACTTGATCCTTTAGTTGAGAAAGACCCTCAACTCCATTTGCAGTGAAAGGTATACTGTTACTGAAAGTCAAGTGGATTACAGTATAGCAAAATACATCAAATATAGCAAAATCAGAACTGAAGTTTGTGTGCCAAAATTTTCTAGCTAAATTTCCCCATACAGTTCCTCTCTTCCCCTTATCATCCAATTAGATTTGAATAAATTATTTTGGGAAGAGTCTCTTCAATGGCAGACTGGTTGGTGAGCAGTTGCATTCCGTTCCCAGATTTTGACCTTGAGATGGTGTCTTTTGGAATGTACAATAATACTGTAGCCTTCCTCCTCCTGAGCTAGTGAATGTGAAGCTCAAGCATATGACGGCAGCTATGACATTCTGAGAGCTGATCATTTATCATCTTTGCCAACTACAAGCCAAAAGAGTGAAGTCAATTGGCAAAACTAGACATCAAATGCACATTAAAATAGCAGCAGCAGTATCTAAAACAAGCCACTATTATGCTCAAATAAGGACATATTAGCCATGGTGGCACAGTGGTTAGAATACAGTAGATCAGGCTAATTCTGCTGACTTCCAGCAGTTGGATTCTCAGTGGCTCAAGGTTGACTCAGCCTTTCATCTGTCCGAGGTTGGTAAAATGAGAATCCAGATAATTGGGGACAATATGCTGACTCTGTAAACCTCTTAGAAAAGGCTGTAAAGCACTGTGAGGCAGTATATAAGACTAAGTGCTATTGCTCTTATTACCGTATTTTTTGCACTATAAGACGCTCCAGACCATAAGATGCACCTAGCTTTTGGGGAGGAATAAGAATCACTGCCGCACATTGCTGCTGCCACTGCATATCACTGCCTCCATGCCCTCCATTTTCAGCCTCCACACGCCCCATTTTCTGCTTCCACCCATACCATTTTTGGCCCATTACAGGTGGCAGGGAATGGCAGCTGCAATCGGCGGTGATTGGCAGCAGCTATCCCAACTGCCTGGAACGGGCCAAAAATGGGGCACGCAGAGGCCGAAAACAAGACACGTGGAGGCCAAAAATGGGGCATGCAGAGATGGCGATAGGCAGCAGCAGCGGCAATGGGGAGCGGTGATTCCCACAGCCTGAAACAGCTGATTGGCAGTATTCTGGGAGGCCGATCCAACTGCCAGTCAGCTGCTCATGCTAAATCAGGCTGTGCTGAAGTTGACCAGGCTTTTTGCTGTTTGCTGCAAAGAGCCAAATTACTGGGAGGCAAAGGCTGATGGGAGCCAACAGGTGGATGGGGCTTCAGCAACATTCGCTCTATAAGACACACAGACATTTCCACCCACTTTTTGGGGGGAGAAAATTGTGTCTTGTAGTGCAAAAAATACAGTATATATGTGCTGATGTCATCATGCAAATGGCATCCCTAGAAGAATGTAAGTTACAGCATTGTCATTGTACATTTAATAGTTGCTCATCTTTTCTGCCTCCATGGATACAATGTGTAAATGCTCTTATAACATAAGTATGAATTGCAAGATGTTGGCAATGTAGGATAGTGGTAGGATCATCCCAGATTCTGAATTCAGTTGAATAAATTAGTAAGAACCAAAAGGATTCATACTGAAGCCACACTGTCTTGGAAAAAGTTCTCATTGTAGGAAAGCTGGAAGCCTATATCTTTCTATTTTAGATTTTTATTCTGCCTTTTTCATATCTATTCAACTCAAGTTGGCAAACATACATAATGTTCCTTTCCCACAACAACAACCCTGTGAGGTAGGTTGGCTTGAGAATGAGTGACTGGTTCAAAGTCACCCAGCTGGATTTTCATGTGGTAAGGAAATGATCTAAAACAATCACAGAGAAATTGTTGGGTTTAAATAATTAAATAATTTGTTTCATTCTGGTTTATTTATTTATTTTATTATTTATTTATTTATTGGATTTCTAAGCCGCCCCATCTCCCTAAGGACTCAGGGTGGCGTACAAACATAAAAACAATACAAAATACTATATAATTAAAAAAGAATTAAATGAGAAACCCAATAATCAAATTAACAAACAATAAAAACAATCCAATTAAAACCCCCAGTCCCCCCCATCAGTCCAGGTTGGCGAGTTGGAACAACCATGTTTTCAGG
>AZIM01000913.1:149678-164293 GCA_000516915.1 Ophiophagus hannah
TATGTATGTATGTATGTATGTATATAATCATTTTTCCATTTATTTTAAAATCAGTAAAATTTTGAGTTGCCATTTGGCATTGGGTTTTTACTAAATATGTAAAATAACAATTTCATTTTTATGCACATCTGTGCATATAAGTGTATGTATTATTCTAAAACAGAATACTTGGACATAATCTTAGTATGTTAATTCTTAGGAAATTCAGGAAAGTTACCATTATACACAGGGCAAAGTAATGTTTTTTCTACATAGCCTTGAGAGAAAGCAGAATATAAATATTTTATTTGACATGAGAGACAGTTTGGAATGAAATTAAGGAAAATAAAGGTTACCCTCCTGGAGATTCTTTGATGTTGTTCTAGAGTCTAGACCTTCTATGCAGTTAATTGAAAAAGATATGGATGCATTTAATAGAGATTTGTGGAGAAGCCATATTTTAACCGTGAGGGAACATTTTCTAAAGTGACACAAGATAATGCCCATGCAAAAATGAAAGAAGCAACCACGGCAATGAAGTCAGAATTTGAAAATAAGTTCAGCTAATGGGCAGGTATCTTTAAAAGGAAAATGAAGTTAAAGGAAAAACCCAGAGATCATACAAATAAAAGCTACTTATGTCAATAAGGCATTTTTCATTAGCCTCAATGAGTTTGGAATCACTCTTCTGTATGTGTGCATATGAAACTCACATGTAGCTCAGTGATACATCTGGCAGAGTAATAAATTTAATGAATGCTGCCAAATGACTGAGAAACTAGCAGCCTGCTTTGCCACAGGGACATTGACAGTCCCAATCAATAATCTGTCTGATTTTTAGTAAATGTCACAATAGTGTGGAGGATACAGCTTTTCTTTCACCTACTGGTAGAATATATCAAGCCATACAGATTTACCAATTAGTGAAGAGTTCCTTGATTAAAACAGAGTATTCTTTATACTTTCATTCCATTTCAGGTAGGATTCTCCTTTGCCTTTGTTTTGCAGTGAAGGAAAGTGATGCAGTTGACCTTTCAAGAAATCACAAAAATACCTGTATGGTTGTAGTAATCAGTGTGTAGAAGATGAAAACAAACAGCACTCCATCCTCTTCAAACGGTTTATTATAAGGTAATTTCTAAGAGTCACAAATGGAAAGTAATCTATCTGCTTTTGTGACTAATAGATCAACACACACACACACACACACACACACACACACACACAAATGTTTTAAACACTACTTTTTAGCCTACTATGACCTGCTGAACTCAATACTTCTAGATATCTCAATGATCAAAGTTTTTTTTTATGTACCCCATCCTTGTCACTTTAATAACTCTTCTGCTTTGGGTGAATTTAAAATAGCAATAACAATAGCACTTAGACTTATATACCACTTTACAGTGCTTTAGACCCCTCTTTAAGAGGTTTACAGAGTCAGTATATTTCCCCCAACAATTTGGGTCCTCATTTTACACACCTTGGAAGGATGGAAGACTGAATCAACCTTGAGCCTGGTGAGATTTGAACTGCCAAATTGCAGTCAGCAGGCAGTCAGCAGAAGTAGCCTCTACTGCACTCTAAGCACTGTGCTACCATGGCTCATATTCAACAACTACACTAGAAGATCTTTCTAATCATTGTGATTTCTTGCAAAATGTGCGTTGAAAGGTCAAGTGATATCATTCTTCTTAGAGGCATTGATCAAATAGCACAAAATATTTAATGGGAAGTTGACATGAATGACATTTTTCTGAATAGTTAGTATGTTTAGGCTGGGATTGCCATACGAACATGTAAAATATATCCTAAGTCTCTAGGCATTTTTACCTAAGCTTATAATATACTGATTTGTATAAGGAAATGCTACAGTTATCTTGCGAGAGTCTTTAATTGCAATGAGTTGACAATATCCTGGAATGGATAATGACTTGTAGATCTGTTTACAGTGAGTTGAGAATGCACTGGATAAATGTTCTCCTAAATTGAAGATGTGTTTACAGTGAACCATTGGGGTGCTTTTAGCCTGGTGAAGGAGAGTTGTATCTTTTAATGATTTACTGTTGGAATTTACTTTAAAAAATAACTCCTTCATTTGTCAGTTTCTACTGCAAAAAATACAGTTTTATTAATACATCAGGGGCCAATCAGAATATTACATAATCAAAAGCCCTAATATTTTCCTGTTCAATGAGTTATACTTTGACCAATTCCAGCAAACATAATACTTTTGGTTCTGTGTAAACAAATATTTTTTAAAGTTATAACTTGAGCACATAAGAGCTATGCCCTAGGAACCACAGCACGGCATGGACTATATCTGGCAATTATTATTTCCTTGTGTCTCAAACCAAGTCAATTTTAAAAAAAAGTTATCCATGTTAGCTACTGCTATTCCTTTAATCAGACTTTTTTAAAAAATGCTGTCAGTGTGAGCTTAGTTACATAATGCAATGAAATCTAATACACACTAGAGAGCAATGAAAAGTTCTCTTCACAATGCTTCTTTCAGTAATTCCTAGTCGTCCAACGTAATTTGTATGGCATTAAGCATTATTCTCCAAAGTATGCCAAAGCCAAAATAAATATTTTTCATTGCTTGTTTGGTGACATCACAATTTACATGTTATGATCACATTTGCAATTTTCCTAGTATAGTACAATTTCCAAGCTGTCTAGCCTTCTAATTAATTTTATAGCATTACATTACAGTTGTAGGTTTGCTTTTCAAAATTTCTCCCTCTTTCCCTCATTATTCCTCAGCCAATACTAACTCCTGCACAGTTGCCTTACCATTCTACATTGACATTATTTATGGAAACACCTTCCCTTCAAAGCAGCTTTGAAAAATGTTCCACCCCTGATGCTATTTAATAGGGGCACTTTATGCATTTAACTATGAATCATCAAGTGTCAAATATGTGATTCATGCTGTGGTTCTATGTTCGCTAGAGACTAACTTCCATTGAACTTCATGAGATTTAATTTTGAGGAAACATGTGTAGGGTCAGGTTATATGAGATCAAGTAATGTACATAGAGGAGTTACTTGGCCAAAAGGGATCAACGTAAAAAATGTCCTAAGACAGCATGCCAATAATCGTAAAAATGGCAACTTTTTAAAATGAGCATGCTGTTCTCTCACAAAAATTCCCTGCAAGGTTACCCTTGGTGCAATTCAGATATGGATCATACCTTTAACCTTCAATATATTTTTTTCAGAGTTTTCCCATTTAAATTGGTTAATTAAAATCATATGTTTGATCAAGCTTTTCCCAATCTACTATCCCCAAAATGTACTAGACTGCAATTCCAATCATTCCTATATGGTGTGGCTTTGAATTGTGGGAATTTGATTTTGCATTTCAGGTCTATTAAACTTCTAGCCATTCTGTAAATTATGAGGGAAGTTTACACAGTGAAAGAAAAATAATGTAAATCCATTAGATGGTCAAGAAGGGGAAAAAAGTGCCATCAAATCACATTTATTGAGGGATATCTTGAGGGATTTATTTTACCTGTAGTCTTAAAATCTGCACACCAAATTTTAAAAAAATGTTTTCCTCAGTTAAATATTAGACTTCATGACTCTTTTTTCCCATAATTGTAAAAATATGCAGCAGCATCAAGCACATGTTGATTCAAAACTAAACAAAGACCATAGACATTTTTGTCTAGTCATTATAGTTAGGATCAGTCTTGATTTATAAACTAATATATAGAAAATTACCACAGAAATGCAGGGACAAATGCAAGGAATTAAGAAATAAATCCATGACGTATTATAGCATATGTATAAATTTATTCACTCTCTTTCTCTCTATTCACAATCTCTCATAGTAGAGCACCTTAGAATACAACATAGCATTGTTGATTATTCTAGATGAAACATGACCTTACATAACCAGCTGTCAGACTACTTCAGATTTATTCCCTTCTGTCTTCCAGATGCAACTTTTACATTCATGTTTAGTAAACCTATAAAACATGATTTTGTGGTAGGACTGTAGGGGGTTAAATTTCCAAGGGGTAAATGGCAGGCATTCATACAAAACTCATTAACAAATAATTGGAACAACCATCACATATCCCTCCCCCACTGTTTTGGAAACCTTCTCCACAGGGCTGAATTGCCATACTGACTGTAGCTTCACAGCTGAGGCCAAACTGTCCACCACTTCATTGGTCTCAGTTGGGGAACCCAATATGCAGATGTTTCCCACCGGATGTCAAAGATACTCCTACTTTTCATTCACAACCAATCTGATACCATTCATATAAAGACCACTTTTGCAAGATTTTCACTAGATACATAGTGCAGTCAGAGGGGCAGGAAATAACAACGTATGCATACAGTCATCCAACTGCAGCTTCAAGTCAGAGAGTTTTAATATAAAGTTGTATTTATGCTGATTTTATTGTTTCTTATTTTTGTCACTTGAATTTCTATTTCTAGGGGTGATGTTCAACTAAATAGGTATTTTTCAACACATGAAATTTAAATTTTGAATCAAAATTAAACTAAACTGAAAAGTTATAACCAGAAGCCAACATGGATTTGTCAAAAACATATCATGCCAAATAAATCTTATTTCATTCTTTAACAAAGTGATTAAATTAGTGGACCAGTGAAATGCTATGGACATAGTATACTTGGATTTTAGTGAGGCATTTGACAAAGTAGACCACAACCAAATGTAGAGGTACAAATTAGGTGAAACTTGGCTCAATAGCGGTAACTGCGAGAGTTACTGCAGAGTCCTAGTGAACAATCACTTAAATATGAGCCAGCTGCAACTATAAAAAAAGCCAATGCAATCTTAGGCTGAATTAACTGAGGGATAGAATCAAGATCATGTGAAGTGTTAGTACCGCTTTGTAAGGCCTTGGTAAGATCACTCTTTGGAATACTGAACATCAAAGCACACAAAATAATTTGAAACTCTAGAAGAGCTATGCAAACCAAATAAATTTACATTTCATTGTGAATAAAACACCCCTGTGAGCTTAAAATTGGATGTCAGTGGTCTTTTGGGCAAGATAATTTTGTCCTTTAGCTTTGGAATGGCTTCCAAAGGTATCTGAGAAAAGTTTATTCAAGAGCAGGGAATCCTATAGAATGCACAAAAGTTATTGAATAAAAGGATACTATGTTGCAGTAAACTGTTATGCATTTTTAGAAGCACATGAAATCTTCACAACAGGGAATGTTCATGCCATCTTTAAATATTCACATTCTTTGGATGCCAATAGGATATTTTGTTCTCTTATCTAACAGAGCTACATCATTAATTACTATTTTCAGTTGCACTGACAATCTGAATGTAAATGTAAACCATAATTTAGGTTGATGTTATATAAACATTTTGAATAAGAATGCAATGAAACTCAATCAAAGGGGTTTTCATGGGCAATAAAAATTATCTGCTTTTCAGAGACCTCTGAGCTTGCTTTGAAAATGGTGCATTCACCAAAATACCCATATTACTTTAAAAAAAAAGTTTCTGGCTCAGTTTTCATCTGAAAATATAAGAAATACAATAAAATCAGTTAAAAAAATTAATACCACATGTCCCGAATAAGTGAGCTTTGGATGAACTTTAAAGAGGTTCCTCCCCCCCCCCCAATTAAGCCTATAGAAATAGAGGAAACAAAAATCTACTCATAATACAAAGCAAAAGAGCTGAGAAAGGCTTGTGGTTTTATAACAGTTAGGCTTGTGGTTTTGACTTATTTGAGCCACAGTCAAGAGGCGTTTTCCTTTAAAAAAAACAACAACACAAAAATGAGGGATTGTTGAAACTGATCTGAATTAAGTCAAGCTTCCTGAACCAACTTTGTTGGTTTTCTGTCCCATTAAAAAAATGAAGATATTTCAAAGATCTTGCCCCCAAATAATAAAAAGGAATATTTCTCGTTGTTATATAGAAGCAAGTATCCTATTTTGCTGTTCTTTATTTTCCTATTAAGATTTTATCTTTATGAAACAATTCAAGTTATTTGCATTCTGGTACTTACCATTATGGCTATTGGTGATGACTACATAAACAATGATCTCAGAGTGTACTTGCAAGGATGGATTGGTCTGGATACCCATGCACAGAAGCCTCCAGATTTCTCTTTTCATTTCAGGTGTAACTCTATATACACACACAAAGTAAAAAAGGAATCATAAACTTTGTTCCATGCACAAAATGTTTAAAATGTTGCAGTTTTCTAAATAAAGATTTGTCTGCTTGCAGAAGATTCTGTTATATTTGAGGTAGTTTTGTTTTAGTAAGAACTGAATTGTGTGATTAGAGATTATTAAATAAACTAATTATTTCCTATTTCAGGTGGCAATTATTTTTCAGTTTGATTGTTCTGATCTACTTAAGAAACTAGAAAGGTGTTAAAAGAGACTTGGGGAATACTTTGTTACAGCCTAATAATTGATAACTTCAATATTAATATGAACAACCATGAATTGTCAATGAACAAAATGACTCTATGTTTCTAATTCACAGATGAGATGCTCAAAACTTCAAGACAGTTAATTCATAACTGCATAATGTGAACCATCTTAAACAAACAGTATAGTCTGAGTGACCTATTGAGTATTGAGCAACATACTTTATAGAATACCCACAGAAATATGTCAAGCAACAGAAAAAGTCAATAAAGGTTTTAACCAAGCTATCCCAGCAAATCTGTAGAATGACACAGTGACCAAAATATTAGAAGTGGTTAATCTGTGTCCCAGCACAAAAAATGGAGGCTTAGCAGAATTCACAAGCTATTGTGCAATATCCTTAATTTCTCAAGACCACAAAATAATTCAAATTCAGATTAAAGCACCCTTCATGGAAAAAAGAAATACCAGATGTTCTAACTGGCTCTAAAAGAGGTGGAGGAACTTGAAACATAATTGCTGATGCATCTTGGATAATTAAGAAAGTCAAGGAGTACTAAAAATAAGTAAGTATATACTTCACTGAACAAACAGTCAAGAAATATGCCACAGACTAACTAGCATTTGGTAGAACAGCTTAAAAGCCTCAGAAAAGATATTCAGATGCTATGATGTGTCTATACCTACAAAAATCAGAATAATGCAAGCAATGACATATAATGGTAACACTTTAAAGTAGCAAAAGTTGAACTTTGAAAAAGTAGGATCAAAAGTGCATTAAAGCTTTTGAACTTTTATAAGATTCGTCAGAATACCATAGAAAGTAAAACAAGAACAACACTCAGGCGTATTGTGTGAAGCCTGTAATATTGGAAAAGATGGAAGAAAAGAGAAGCAGACAATTAGCATCAAGATGGTTGGAATCAATTGTTGTGGTGATGGGCACACTGAAGGATCAATTTAAAGAGGTATCATCATAGAGAAAACCTCTTTATATGGTTGTTAAGAGTTCATCCCAACTTGATGGAACATAATTAATCAGTCGATATAGATAGTCATGCTGTATCTGGATAATTTTACAATATCATTTGTTCTTAGATATCTATTTCCATATATCTTTCTTTCGTATTGTGATTGGTAAAATATGGAAGGTATAATTTCCCTTTTTGTCTAAATAATAATCTTGACCTGTTCTGAATCTGATACCCATAGGCCAATAAGACTTCTGCATTTTATTCAAGCGGTACTCTAAAGAGACAATAGAAGGAACTAAGATAAGGAAGTATAAATAATTTATCATTTTTTAATATAAAGTTGAAATGTTACACCAGTCTAAAACCTTGCATCTATTGAGTACTCTATTTGCTTTCTTTTCTTTTTAAACAAACTCAAACAATAGCTAAAAGAATATACAATATGAACAGAACATTCAACATGAAGGCTCTCTGCAAAAAAAGAAGAATATTAGACACACTTATGGTTGATTATCTGAAAAGCCCTGAAATAAGGAACATGTCTTAACTATGTTAGAACAGTAATAGTTCTTTATTATAGTATATCAATAAT
Organism: Ophiophagus hannah; assembly: GCA_000516915.1. Taxonomy (NCBI): domain Eukaryota; kingdom Metazoa; phylum Chordata; class Lepidosauria; order Squamata; family Elapidae; genus Ophiophagus; species Ophiophagus hannah. Next base: position 157,617 of record AZIM01000913.1, read on the forward strand.
ATCTCATAGTGAAAGTTGTTTTTTATAATTTTGTCACATCACATACATCAAAAAGTTTTTTAAATAAGAAGCCGTTCTTGGAAATATGGAATCTAAACTAATCTAATACTAATTCATCCATTTAAGTTTACTACCAGTTCATCTATTACTCCCCATATCATTGTCTCAGACAATATTTTAACTTCTTAGTTTTGATCTATGCTTTTGCTTTTTTTTTAAATCCAACATTCCTTTTATTTCATTGTGACTCAGTCCTACATCTATTTACTGGAAGTAAAATGACTTGAAAGTAGATGTGACACTTCTGAAAATACATACATTTCATGTTGCTGCATATTAATTAATTTCGTTTATTCTTTCTCTATTATAATCATACTATGGACAGGGCTTAAATCTAAATTCAATCCATTTTTAACCATTTTTATGAATTATTTTTAAAAACAACACCCTGATTTGTTACACAGTTTTTTTCTAGTGTATACATTTGCACATACAGTTTTCTTATTTATAATCCATGTACACTTTTCCTAGCATTCATTTTTGTGTGCAATTCTTAATATGTTCCCTTTTTTAAATATGCTTTCCAAAATGTACATATTTTGCTATTTAGGTTTCTGAGCTTAGCAATATTTCTAGATGGTACTAACAGATGCTGTGTCTATTGAAGTCAGAAGTTTCTCACCTTTTTCCTTAGTTCAATAGATTTAAAGAAAAAAAAAACCCATCCTAAACTGCTGCTGGAATATATCACTAATTATGTGTAGATTGCTATCACAAAACCGTGTTATTTTAATAATATCCTTACAATGATTCGCTTTAACCTCCTGCTTCTATGAAATTATTAACTCTTCTTTCCTGCCATTGCCAAATCAGGATACCATGCTGTGTACCATTAAGCACATACAAATCCAATTTAATTTCAACATGTAGCATTTAAGAACTCTATTAGCTGCTGCTCTAGCTAATGCGTATCTTGTCCTTTCTATTTCTGAGAACCTCATGGGATTTTCTTTTATTTTTCTTATGCTCTTGTTTCACTGTTTAATTAGAAATGGAAAAGTGGAAAAAAAGTTACTTAGAAGATATGAGAGAATCAAGAGATGGGCAAGTTGAACTGTTCCTGCTTGACTGTGTTAGTTGTGTAGATGAATTGTGATCCCCCGCCCCCCAGCTACCCATTCTTTCTAATGTTTCAGAAACTTAACAGGGCTAAATAGAAGAACTCATAACAGAATTCATACAGACTGTACAATGTGATCAATGTCTACAAAGAGAAACCTAAACCCATAGAACTTACATAATAACTTTGTTCAACTTGGTGCTCTTCTTTTTCATTGAATGCCAGTGACCATCATTTTCAGTCAGACATTATGGTAGGGAATCCTGGGATTTTTAGTCCTTTGCACGTGGATAAACCCAGGTTTCAGCATTTTTAAATATGCAACATATTACAGAAAAAAGGAGACCAAAAGGAGAACCAAATAAAAGCCTTTATGAAGAGTGTAGAACAGTATTTTTACAGACATGTGGTTCTTCCTATATTGTGTTCTTAGACCAAACTTTTTATAATTCAAGCAATTCTGCCAGGTCAATATTCTGTGTACTTTAATCAACGTTTAGCGATCTAATTGAACTCTCAAGATAAGATTGGATAAAAGTCAAAGAGTAAAGTAAATTGATGTTTTTTTGTGTCTAGGCAGCTGGTTTCAACTTTATCCTGTATGTTTAATAGCTGTCTAATATGCAGAAATATATGTGTGAGCTATTTGTCTAATAGGTTTAGTTCCATAACATTAAAAAATCCTGAATAAATTGTATGTCTTTGCTTAAAAATATAGCAGACTTATTATGAACAGAGCTGTCAACTCCATATTGATAATGCAATCATATAACTTTACAGTAGACTCAGATAACCAGACTGGGTCATTACAGAGCCAACAGTGTTTAAAAATTCTGATAACATCACTTATCAGAATCTTACTCTTCTCCCCACTGCAAATGGCTTTTAACTAACCCTTAAGCTAATTGCATTATCTGGAACCCAGATAACCACAAATAAACCTTATAAATCTAAATTCTAAGTTCAGAATGATGGTCACTTTCATGGAAATAAGATGTTAAAAAATAATAAAATAAGCTTAAGATGTTAAAAATACAATGATGTGGAAATAGCTGAAACCAGGATCATTACATACTTATTTACTAGTATTATAAAAATTACTAAGAACCATAGGGGCATAGTGGTTAGAATGTAGTATTGCAAGCTAGTTCTGCTGACTGTCAATTGCTGTCTCACCAGGCTCCAGGTTGACCCATCCTTCCAAAGTTGGTAAAATGAGGACCAAGATTGTTGGGGCTAATATGCTGACTCTGTAAACCAGAGAGGGTTGCAAAGCACTGTGAAGTGGTATACAAGTCTAAACGCATTGCTACTAAATGTTTCTGGCTATGATGTTATGCAAACATAACCAGGATAGTTTCATTCATGTATAAGAAGGCAATATCAACAGATTTAGGGAAACCCCAATATTTTGAGAAATTAAAACAACAATGACAAAAGGAACAAAATCATCCAAACTGTTCCATAAAAATTGATGTGTTAATTGACTATTATAGGTAAAATACATCAATAAATAAAAACTTCAGAGGAACATTTGAAGAGAAAAAGTTGACCAAATTACCTTTAAACCTGACAGAAACATCCAGCTACGCAAGATTTTGTCATAGGGCAAACTTGCTTCCTTAAACTCTTTGATCTTTTGGAAAGTGACTTTTTAGACTGCTTCCATGACAACATTTTTTTTTGCTCTTACCTTTGTTTGAAGTCATGTCATGTTCAGCAAATATATTTTTGATTTGACAAAACACATATTTTTATGTAAATGTTTCAACCATTGTTCAGACAAAGTGACTTTTGAGCAGATCTAACATTCACTTCACATATTCTGAAGCTATAATATTCTAACATACTAGTTCAGTTGGGTTGTGAATGGTTCACCAGATTTCATTTTCTAGTGATTCAATGTTTATAGTGTGTGCTCAATTGTTTTAAATCATGACTTTAAAAAAATATAAAACTGGTCTCTGACTGAATTCATGAGTCCAGAAGAATTCTCTGCTCCACTGAATTCAATAAGTGGCATGTATATTTATTTTTAGGTCTATTATATTTTTAACCTTTTGAGTGTTTCTGAATTGTAGGGTTGGAAGAAGGAGCTGGTCTGAAATGTCAGTTCTGAGTTTGAGAACTTTATTGCAAAAGAAACTTCCTTTTCATGAAAATATGAAATTCCACCAGTAATTATAGCTTTGTAATTCAGATGACTATAAAATTGCACCTGCTCTTTCAAGGCTATTATGGAAGGATGAGAAAAACTCAGAGGGGAAGAACACCATTTGTGAGTGTTGCGCTGTTCGTTCAGACTGTGAGAGACCAGAAAGAAGAATTTCACTGTTTTCAGATGCTGTTTTATTGGTGCCAGAAATCTCACAATGCTGCCATTGCCCTCTCTAGATGTAAAGTACTGAATGACCTTTAGAGTTCTTAGCCATGGGAACACGATACTTCTCCCCTGAAGTAAAATTTGCCATTTTGCAATATGAGAAGCTATGGCCATCTGAAGGGAGGGCTGACATTTTAGGCTATTTTGGATGAATTATATTTACTATTTCTTTCAATATCTGTGGTCCAAATGCATTACCCCGCCAAGGTCTTTCTCTTGTGACAGTGAGTTCTACAGAATGCACTTGGGTAACATTCCGAGCGAGACCAAGGAGGATGTGGCAAATTTGCTTTACTCTTTGATCTTAGACTCTCCCCTGCTGTGAGCCACGAATTACAATTTCAAAAAATGAAAAGCAATAGTTCCTTCTACTTGGAGAAACTGCCTTTCACTTCTATTAAAACTGTCAAAAATGCCCAAAGGGAACAAAGCCGGTGCCCCTCCACACCATTACAGCACAATGTGAAGTTGCTGTCAGATTCAGTATAGATGTAGCATGAGGAACACAGTTTTCTTGCTTTCTGCTAAACGAGCTTGCCACGCTGCCTTTTCCATCTAATGGAAGACAATTGGTTTTCAAGGATGGAATAGCCAGGGACTTAATTAAAAAAAACCTGGGAGTTAGCCAACAATAACGACCACAACAAACCAAATCCAAATCCTTCCCTCCCCTAAATCCTAACCAACCTAAGAATCAAATGATAAAATCCATACATTATTGCTAGGGAACTTTTGGAGGCAAAAGTGAGCCTTTAAATTCTTTGTTTTAAAACAGGTTTATTGCAAAATGAAAGACTGGCTTCTGACATAAAAATTGTACTTCAGCTAACAGAACCTACGGCACAAGAAAGCAAAATATACTTGACTGCAAAATATTGATTTTACATGAAAGCCCATCAGTTAGTGAAATGTAAAAACCAATAAAGCATCAGCCATGGCTGGACTGGATTTCTCTAGACGCAATTTATTTTTACATTTAAACCAATTATTGGGCTTGTTGCATTTAAAAATGTGTACCCATATATCCTTACAAGGACTATTTTATTCAATGAAATCAATTGGATTGATCTCCATATTCCATATTAAACACCAATCTTAAATTACAACTGACACATTTTGAAGGCCAGCATTCAAGTATCTATACACAAGCTAATTCCATGAAGCTTTCTTCACAGTTTTTTTGCTGCTCAAACACAAATAAAAATATTGATTACATTTTAACACACAATTTACAGGCTATTTCAATGTTAATTTCTAGCTAAAATTTGTTCAATATCAATGAGAATGTGTGAAAAAAAGCAGTAGAAATGCTTTCCTTTTGCTTATCAGAATTGTGCTGATTCATTGTCAACTACTGTATATTCCATCACAACAATTTAAATAAATGATAAGTCACACTGCTTTACAAACCAAAGCAGGCTGCCCTAAAAACTTCTGAATACAAAAACCACCACCCTCTCCCCCACCTCTATAAGAGAACATTATAAAATGTTCAGGTGATTTGGTCACCTGAAAATTCAGCGCCATCAGTACACATTACAGGACTGTTACGAAAGAAGGAAATGCTTTTGTTGTTTATAAAAATAAGCTGATTTTTATTCAAAGTCAGTCAGAAACAGTGGTAAAAACCAAAGCAACTTTCTGATTAATGAGTTGCTGGGTTAAAACATTTGAGAACAGAGACATTTGTAAATTAAATGAAAGTTATGGAGAAAGTTCTTGTGTTGCCTAATATCACCTGTTCTGTTAAGAACTATTAATTCTAGAGTTCCTGTCCATCAATGGGAGTGAAGGATTGTTGGCAGCAGGGATATTATTATTATTAATATTAATATTATTATTATTATTATTATTATTATTATTATTATTATTATTTGGACTTGTAAGCCACCCCCTCTCCCGAAGGACTCGGGGCGGCTCACAATTAAAAACACAAGAACAATAAATACTTAAAAACAAATTAAACTAACAACAAGCCCAAACAGTCAACTAAAACCCCATTAAAAACAACCCCAGAGGTCAGTCCAGACCGCCTTGTTCAAATAACCAAGTTTTTAAATCGCGGCGGAAGGAGCGGAGATCAGGGGTCAAACAGAGCTCCAAGGGNGGGAAGTTGGTTCCACAAGGTGGGTGCTGCCACAGAGTAGGCCCTCCCCCAGGGTATCACCAGCCAACATTGTCTGGCAGACGGCACCCCAAGGAGTCCCCCCCTCTGAGCGCGCACAGGGCGATCAGAATTCGATATCGGTAGGAGACACTCCCACAGATACCCCTGACTCAAGCCACATAGGACTTTGAATGTTAACAATAATACTTTGAATGTCACCCAGAAAACAACCAGTAGCCAATGCAGCTCGCGCAGGAGGGGCATAACATGGGAGTATCGGGATACACCCATCACAACCCGCACAGCCACATTCTGCACCAGTTGAAGCCTCCCGGTGGTNAGAGAGCATTGCAGTAGTCGAGCCGGGACGTGACAAGTGCATGAGTGACCGTGTGAAGGGCATCTCGGTCCAGGTAAGGGCATAACTGGTGAACCAGATGAACCTGGGCAAATGCCCCCCGGGACATGGCCCCACCTGCTCCTCCAAACTAATTTTGCTGGGGGAAGTGAAGGCCCTCAAATTTAGGTGCATCTATTTTAAAGTATATTCAGTAAAATTTACCTTCAGCTGCCTGTTATTTTCAGTGAAGCACACTTCCTTATTTTGGGGGGAAGCTGAGAAACACTGCAGTGACTTTATATTGACTACAGACATTTTACTATGAACATGAATAACTAATCTTCCGTGTTCTTTGTTATCTTGTTTTAATGGAATTTCTCCTTCATTAAGTAAAAAGCAAAAAATACAAGTGATAGAAGAGAATTGTTGTAGCTCAGAGTTGAACTGGGGGTCCTTGGAGCTCTCTGAGATTGGTGGCTGTTTTGCAGATTGTTTCATTACTAACCTAGGTAATATTGCTGATGCACAAGTGATAATATTATTACCTAATTTGGTAATGACACATCCACAAGAAAACTACCAAGCTCAGAGAGCACCAGGGACCCCCAAAAGGATAAGAAAATGTATTAAGAGCAGATGTGGTATTCAGCATGTCTGACCAATTCTGGAGAACTGGTAGCAGAAATTNTGAGTAGTTCAGAAAACTGGCAAATACCATCTCTGACTG
>AZIM01000913.1:168688-189530 GCA_000516915.1 Ophiophagus hannah
CAACTCCCAGAATTCCTCAGACAGCAAAGCAAAGCTGTCTGGGGAATTTTGGAGTTGAAGTCCACCAGGCTTAAAGTTGCCAAGGTTGCAGACCCCTGCTCTACTGTGATTTACACAAGTTTGGGATACAAAGCAAAATGAGAGAGAGAGAATGTGGTTAGGCAAAAAGAAATCAATATTATTGTATTGGCTATACTGGTACATTTACCAGAATGATGTGATAATGATAGAACTTTATTATTCATGAAAGTTGTGAATAATGACAACCTATTTCAAGTATTTTCACTCCTCAAATTTCTCTGCACTAGAGATAATAATGTGTGATGTTTGTGCAAGTTATACTTTACTTCTTGAAGCATTATGTCTTTTAAAACACCAAAATATATGGAGTAATTTTAGATAGTTTCATAAATATGTATCATGATTCTAATGTTGATTTTTGAGAAAGAGACTTGGTGATTTCAAAATTCAAAATAATAATTTTAGCTTCTGGAACATGTTTAAATAAAATAAAATAATTCCAGGAAAAACTGAGACATATGGTAACTTCATTACACCTGTCATTGCTAAACTCATCATGCCTAATGCTTTCCAGGTATAGGAATATTTTGGGAGTCAAATGAACATTGAGCCTGGGATAAAATCACAAACATAAAAGGCCATTTGGCCACTGATTCTAATCCACTGTTCACAGACAGAAAGCTATCAAACCTCTACTTGAACAAACCCTAGGAAACACCAGATCCCAGGATAATTGATTCTACTATCAAACTATTCCTAGGTTAGGGATTTCCGTGAGATCTGATTGAGCAAAGATTCAGAAGAATCAAGAAACAAGAAATAGGAATGGACAAGAGAAAAACACTAAGAGAAAGTAAAGACTTACAAGATAAATAGAAAACAGTAATTAAAAAAAATAAAACACATGAAATTAGAAAAAGGAGTATGGTTCTTTAGAGAATGACAATAGATATATATAGGGATTAAGACAACAGCATTAAGAGATGTCAGCAATAAACATTTAGAGATATATAATAGAAAGATATGAAAATGTAGGAATATCAGACTTTAAAGAATATAGTATAGAAAAAGAGTTAATAGAAAACTGTTAAAAGAGAAAAAACTTTATTATTAAGATTAATTTCTACAATGGAATAGCCTTTTTCTACCTTAGGAGAAGAAAATTGTCACAAAACAAGTCATGAATTTCCTGAAAGAACCACGATTTGTAAAACTTTTGTCCCAAGAAAAGTCAGGATAATTAAAACCTCCCATCATTGTACATTCATTTCTTTTTGAAAGTATTAGTTTGCTTTGGAAAATCTCAACCACATCTTTTCCTTGGGTTTGGCATAGTAAATACAAACAGTGGTATTGCTTTTATCTGTCCCTTCACTTATTTTAACCCAGATGGTTTCTACAGCATTGTCAAATTCATTATATGGATTTTTGAGCAACAATGAATATTTTGAATATACCATGTATCCTTCTATTGCATCTTTTTCTTTTTTGCCAATTATCCCACCACATTTTTGACTTTCTGTATAATGAGTTCAAACTCATCTGCTTTATTTTCTATACTCTGAACATGAGTGCCTAAACATTAAGGCAATTAAATTTATGAGACAGGGGGGATCTTTTAGTTTTCATTTTTTGTTTTGTTTTAAGAGGTTTCATTTCAGCAACAGTCCTACTTTCTCTATATACTGTATAAACAGCGTATATTTATCTGCAGTTTTGAATCAATGTCAACGTTTCGATATATTTTCAATCCCAAGAGCCACTTTAAAATGGTATATATTTTCTTCTTGAAAGTCTTTATATATGGGAAGAAGTATTAAAAACATATGCAAATAATCATTTTTGACAATCACATGGCACAACATTAAAGCTTAAGGGATGTATGATTTTCTAGCTATGCCATTTATGATGCCAGTATATATCCCCTCATTATAGTTATTTAGTTCAATTATCAAGCGGGTACAGGGAATAAAAAAGGTGATTTTTTTTCCTGTCTACTTTCAATTCTGAGTAGAAGATGACTAGTGAAGAATATGGCTTTTTCTGTATATATAAATTACTTGAATAGTGTTGAATTTTAAAAGGCAGTATGGCCTCAAGAACAAGGCTTGATGCAGGGATGGGATTCTACTGGTTCGGCCAGGTTCTGTAGAACCGGTTGTTACAGTTCCCGGTAGTTCAGAGAACCGGTAAAATGGGCCCCTGACTGGCCCTGCCCTTCTCTGCCTGCTTCTCCGGTCCCTGCCCAGTCAGTCCTTATCGCACATGTGTGACAAGATGACTGCATCCGTGACAAGCTGATTGCATTCTAACCCCGCCTGCCCTGCCCCTCCTTATCTCAGCCATCTGCCATTGCTGCCTGCAGTCTGCCTTCACCGGCCACCAGCCATCACTGTCTGCCTTCCATCATGATCTCCCTAGGTGAGTGAGGCTCTGCAAGCCCCGGTTGCCTACATGCTGCTGCTGCTGTCACCAGCCTCAGTTGAGTCCTGACTCCTGGGCCAGCCTAGGCTGCCACCACTGTGCTACCACTGCCGCCACCACCGCCCTTGTCACCACCACTGCACAAGCCCTGGTTGAGTCCCGACTCCCGGGCTGGCCTAGGCTGCACTGCCGTGCTGCCGCTGCCCTCAGCACTTGAGGCCTAGCTAGCTGCCCCCCATCCCTGTCTGGCTTACTTAGCCACCAGGGCTGACCGTGTGGCTCTCATGGCCTAGCAAGGTTCCCCCCATCCCAGTTGCCTAGCTTGCTTATCCGCAGGGGCTGCCCATGCAGCTCTTGTGGCCTAGTAAGGTTCTCCCCACCCCACGTGCCTAGCTTGCTTAGCTGACAGGGCTGCCCATGTGGCTCTCACCGCCTAGCAAGGTTTTCCCCAACTGTCTGCAGCCTCCAGCTTATCTGGCTCGCTGGTGGCAGAGAGGAAGACGAACCAGGGCTAACCTATCACTGCTCGGATCCCCACCAGCCTGCATCTCGCCTCCCTGCTTGGATTCTCCACAGCTGCTTGGCCTTGTCTACTAGGAGTGGGGGTGGGCAACCAGGAAGCCCCTTTGCCTGCCACCCCTTTGGATGAATGTGGGCCGCATTCTGTGAGAAAGTCAAGTCTCGCGAAAGCGGATCTTCTTTGACAGCCCACACTCAGCAAAAATGCTCAACCGGGCAAGAGAGGGGTGGCTGACAGAAGGGCAATGCAAGCAGACACATGCTTCCTGGTTGCCTCCAGTATCTCCCCGGCAGCCACGAGTCCCAGCAGCTGCAGAGAATCTGAGCAGGGGACGAGATGCGGGCTGGCAGGCAGCTGAGTGGTGATGGCTTAGCTTTCCCTCTGCCATGAGTCATGGGAGGAATGTAAGTTTGCATTTTGCAGGCAGTTGGGATGCCAGCTGGGTGGGCACTTGAGGGAGGGGAGGGCGAGAGTGAGAGTGCCTCTCTCCCAGCAGAGTGAGAAGCTTCCAAGACCCCCTCTCATCGGAATCAGTTCCCAGGCATCAGAGAAGCTGACCAGTTGAATCCTGTTTCTCTCTGCCGCCTGGGAGCCATTCGAGATGAGAGGGGGACTTGGAAGCTTTTCAAGATTGAGTTTAAGAGCGCCCCATGGAAGAAGCTGAGAGCAAAAGTAGCAACTGCGAGGGCAACAGGGGCATGTAATGTGTCCCTCTGTGGTCCCCTTCCAGGTGACAGCCAGGGCTTCACCTCCTCATTTTCTCAGAGCTGCAGTGTCTGCCTCCCTTCACACTCCTTGTGGAGGGACATGCCCCGCCTTGCTCTTGGCTTCTCGGCTTCTTCCATTAAACTCAATCTTGAAGAGCTAGAAGATGTTTCATTTGATCGCTGCCAATTAACTAGCCTTGCCCAAGATGGCTGCAGCAGAAGCGGGGGGGAAGCTTGAGGGAGGGGAGGAAGTCCCGCCCCTGGCCCCTTTGTTGGACCTGAAGACTTGCCTACCGACTTTTCCAGGCAATGCGGAACCAGGTGTGAATGGACAATTGCATCCCATCCCTGGGACTCTAGGAGACTGGTCGGGAAGAATGTAAGTCAAGGAGCAACATTGGAAGTGTGTGTGTGTGTGTGTGTGTGTGTGTTTGTGTTTGTGTGTTTCAGGTGGGACTCCTAGCTTTTGAAGGAGAGAGAGGAGGAGGAAAGGAAGGGACAGAAAGAGAGAAAAAGAGAGAAAGAGAAAAAGAGAGAGAGAGAAAGAGAGAGGGGGAAAAGAGAGAAAGAGAGAGAGAAAGAGAGAGGGGGAAAGAAAGAGAGGGAGAGGAAGACAGAGAAGGGAGAGAGAGGGACAGAGAGAAAGCAGGAGAGGAAGAGGAAGAGAGAGGAAGGGAGAGAGAAGGGGGAGAGAGAGGAAGAGAGAGAAGAAGAGGGAGAGGGAGAGAAAGAGAGGGAGAGAGAGGAAAAGAGAGAGAGAAAGAGAAAGAGAGAGAAAGAGAGGGGGAGAGAGAGGAAGAGAGAGAGAAAGGGAGGGAAAGAGAGAGGGGGAAAAGAGAGAGCGAAAGAGAGAGAGAGAAGGAAGAGACAAGAAAGAAAAGAAAGAAAAAGGGAGAGAGAAAGGAAGTAAAAGGAAGGAAGGGGGGATGGAAGGAAGGGACAAAAAGAAAGAGAAAAAAGAAACAGAGGGAGAGAGATATATGGATGGATAGATAAATACATGGAAGGAGGGGGGGAGAGAGAAAAAAAAGGAGGGGAAGGAAGGACACAAACCTTGGGTTCAGAAGACTGTTTGAAGCAGCACAGCAATCTAGGGCTGGCCTGCAAGGGATCTCGGAGGTCATCTAGTCGAACCCCCTGCTCCAGTAGGAGATCCTTACAGAATCAAAGAATAGCAGGGTTAGAAGGGTGTGTGTGTGTGTGTTTGTATGGCTGTCAAAACTCCAAAAACAGGTCAAGTAGCTCTGGGGAGATCAGTCATAAATTAGAACACTAAGCAACTGGCCATTAAGCAAAGACCGCTTGTATTTGGTTTGCCAGTCACATTGCCACCTGGCCATGCCCACCCAGTCANAGCCACACCCACAAATTAAGCCACGTCCACAGAACCGGTTGGTACAAAGTTTAAATCCCACCCCTTGCTTGATGCCTTGGAATAGGGCCACAATATGGCAACCATAACATCTAATTTAGCTCTCACAATTTGCTAAAATGTGTTGACCCTTTAATGTTGTCAATCTGATGGATTGATATGTATATCTGTTTGAAATGATTTTTTAAAATCTTTTAAGTTAGCAGTTTAGTAGATTACAGGAATATTGCAGAAATAATTCACCATGATTTCAGCAAAACTCCAAAAGTTCTGGTTAGGAAACTTCAAACATTCATAGTATTTATAGATATATTTCCAGCTGGTTGAAAAATCTTAATTAGTACTTCTAGTCTCTGAAATTGAAGAGATTAAAACTGAGCACCAGTGAAGGGAATGGATCTTCAGATTCTCAGATGACAAAAAAACTAGGAAGGACAATAGAAGATAGCCACAAAATTCAAATTAATTCTGTTATATTGGAAAACTGATTGAATATAGAAAAATGAACCTCAACTAAAGGAAACGTAAAATTCTTTCTTTACAAGTAAAATGCACAAGAATAAGTTCTCAAACTAAGCACAAATTGCTAGTGAAGCAGCAACTAAAACTGTGATCAGTTCAGAACTGAAGAGATTTAAATAAGGTCCTGGAAGTTTAAAAGTGTACAAGTTTTGACAGTTCCATATTATTCCCAATGTTATCGGCAATAAACTTCTTGGTATAAGTGGATGCTGCAGCTGTTTTTCTTGTTTGTGAACTTTACTTGGAAAGCCTGTATGGGAACAAAATGCTGGAATTTTGGCTTGAATCACCATAGCTCTTCTTAAGAATAATATATAAAAATATGTAGAACAGATTCAAGATTTTAAAGATTTTAAAGAAACTAATAATCATGAGAAACAGTTGATTAAACTGAATTTAGCCTAGAGGGGAAAGACTAAGGATGGACGTTATAGCATTCTTCAAATAAGTGAATGGCAATCAGATAAAAGATTACAGTGTTCTGTTGGCTCAAAATAGCTTTAAATCAAATGAGTTTAATTTACAGTAGGGTAGATGTAGACGGTCAAAATCATTTAACAATGGAATCAATTACCTGATGTCCAAGAGTAGTGTTGATATTTGCAGAAGGTTTTCAATCATTGCAATGACAACCATCTATTGGGAATACACTAGCTTTGATTTCTGTAAAGAGCAGCAGGTTAGACTGAGTGGTCTACAAGTTCCCTTTCCAACTCAATGAATCTATGTAGTTTTAGAAAAATGTGCAACTTTAACAGATTCTTTTTCATCCCCAGAGTCCTGCCACACCACTTGCACCCATAATTTTTCCCCACTGGTTTCCAGAAGTTTGTTTTCCTTTCCCATTAAATCAAACATCCTAAACTGCTGTCTTTTGAGATCACAAGGCAGCAGAGAAGAGTGGGAAAAGTATTCAAATCCCAGAGGGAAACCTTTGTTAAGTGGCACAAGTGCTTTGCAGTTGGAATCTTAGAAATCTTGGCGAATGGAGTTTCTTATTGTCAGAATGTTCACTAAAAAAAAGAGAGAGAGAGAACAGCCACAGATACTGAAAGCATTAAATAAAAATTACCAACAAGCTGTCTTACCTGTGTGCACTCAAGTGAAAGGAAGGGCAAACAAGAGCAGGTAGTGCTTCTACATCAGTCAAAATGCTGACAGCTACAGTGTAATACCTGACAAGGCTGACGTGCTAGACTCCCAAAGATATTTCTAAGTGAATTGAGAAAGAGACAAATAAATTAGTAATTGTCGCTCTCCTGTCAATGTCCTTTGTTGTGATCTTCTCATGCTGTTAATTAGCATTGTCTGGTGCAATTCACTGATACACTCTCTTCGTGTAAATAAAGATAAAGTCAATTATTTTCTGCTTAAAAATATTTGGCATCAAAAGAACAGTATCAATAAAATGATCTGAAATCATTTTCAAGTTTCCATGAATTTATTTAGAAACAAATAGATACACTTATAATAGTATTTCCTCATTAGATAGTGCTCCTTCCAACAGACCAATGGGACTTCTTTTTTGTTCTAAAACAATACCAGGCAATAACAAAGAAAACAAGAAAATGAAAGTGAGAGTACAATTAATCATCAGTTTAAAACAGGGACAGGCAGACTTCTTAAGCTAGTGTTCCTTTTTATGGCGAAGAGTTATTATTAAGCAGTGTATTCAAAATTGCCCTTTTCATAAGGTAGGAATATTATTTCAAATTAGCAGAATAATGTGGTATGTGAAAAGAGCCCTATCTTGCCCCCAAAATTCCAGAGGAGTTCCTATATATTTGCATTATATTTTATTTAAAATGCAAAATTGTTTGCATATATTTGTTCTCAGGATCCCTTGGCCCAGAGTAAGTATTTGTTATTTGTTATAAGCTGATTTTTCTTACGAATCAATTCTAAATTCTAAAGCGCTGTTACAATGAAACATGTCACTGTGTGAATTCTTCCATTAGTTCATGTACGAAACTGCACAAGACAGGACCATCTTTTCAATATATTGTATTCAGTGTATACATCTTTTCAATATTAAAAACAGTCCCAAAGTGTTAGTAATAGAATAATAGTATTCTGTTATCAGTTCCCATTCTCTAGATTCTGGAATTGATACAAAAATCAGTGCAACCCTTGACTAAAAATACTGAAGAAAGCATTCTATACATACTCAGTTCAAGTACTATAGAGATAATTAATGGGAAAGCATATAAACTTTTAATCTTCTGAGGTGAAATTCAAATGCAGCAGAATCTGAACTTGGGCTTTTTCCAAAATGGTATAAAAAAGCAACAGCCTTGTTTTAGTATATCTCTATAGTTAAAATGTATAACTGGTGAAAATTAAAACCTTTTCCTTTTTTTACAGTGTGGGGAGAGATTAAAACAAACCATAGGCAATGTTAGTCTTCGATTATTCAAAAGTTCAAGTGAAATAAATAATTTACATGAATTTGTGAAATTGTTTGCACGAAAAAAAGTTTATATTTACAAAGTACTGTATAAGAATGATATTGTGATAGGCTAATCTTTCAGTACAGTGGCATTGTTGTATTTATGAATCAATAAAATATGTAAATTTATTTATAAGCATCTTGAGTACCTAGCAGTTGCCTGGGTTTATTGCCTTCAGTTTTAGCCAATCCCAAGACAGGGCTAATTGTAGTATGCCAAAGTTTCATTATAAGTAGCAAGTTCTAATCCTTACTACTGCATCCAGCATATGAATGAAGTTTTAATACAGTTCAACTAATTGTAATTCAATGTGAATGATTCATTTAAGTTCTTATTTGATTGGCAGATGTCAAAATGGGTTTAATCAGATCTAAAGAGACTTTATGCAGTTTATAGCTGGTATTCTTGGAATTGTTAAAAAAAACCCTTTTTGTTGCTTAGTGAGATGAACATGAATAACAGCCAAATCATTTTTATCGCACAATTCAGTATACAGTAGTCAAGTCATTCATTTCATGTTTATCCCATTTTCTTGGTAAGAAGATAAAACTGGGAATTTTACCCAGATGTGCTGCTACTATAGGTAGGTATCCATCTCATAAAACCTGTCATTCTTATGAACTTCAGAAAAGCCCAGGATTTTTGGAATTTCACTGAAAACCACTGATGCCATGAAATTTCAGTAATGATGCTGATTGCTACTAACAATTCAGTATTGGAAACTGAAATAATACTATATTGAGAAAAAAGCATCAGGTTAAGCATTGTATTGTTAAGAGTAACAATTCCAATACTTGCTCATTTTCATTGATATTAGTCAGTCTAACAAAATGAAATTTCCTCATCTGGACAATCCAAATTATTTTTCACTATTGTATTTTTTGGCGGTAGTATTTTTAATTATTTTCCAAAGGGACCTTTATCTTTAGAAGAAAGCTATTATGCTGTGGTGCCATTTTAAAAAGGATGGCACATTAAAGGGATGGCACATTAAAGTTCCATTTGTCAATTGAAAGTTACATGTTTTCTCACATACTTTAATGTTCATATTTACTTTACTCTTTTCCAAATGAAAACAAAATACTTGTACAACTTTACTTCATGCACCTTAACAAAATGATAGCATTTTTATTTTTTTTTAAGAATGACAAATACTGTCAATGGATAACTTGAATGAAAATAATTCTATAATGAAATTCAGCCAATATGGTTTTGTATCAGATAAAGATATTAATTAACTGGTTTGTTATGTTAATTTGATAATTCTAGTAATATTTTACCCCAGTCATCATTAGATTAACCCTCCTTCCTTTTTTAGTCAACTTGCAATTATACTCTCTAATATATGGCTTTCACTTGGAATTTGATCAATCCATACAATGCCAATGTTTGGCAATAAGCTCCTTGGGTTAATCAGCTGGAAAAATTCCCCAAAGTTTCAACTAATCAAATTTACTGATGCAATTTGTGGGTGTATTTCCATGTTAAGTTTCAGAACAGATGTCTGAGGCAAGGGAAGCCTCATATTAACAAAATTCTCATCTCATTCATTCTCTGTTGATATTGGTTATTTAAATGTATAGCAAGAGTTGGTGAATTTTGTTCCTTTGTGGAGAAAATAACTTAATTAAGGTGCTTGCTGAAATGAATTGAAGCACTATGCCGCTGCTTTCAATGTGTGATTTTAAATCAAAATATAACCCTGAAGAAAGCACAGCATGAAGAATGGATAAAAGTATGATCTCAGCTGAGAAATTAGCCCTAAGCAGTTGTTAATTAAGGCAAATAGGATTTTGCACACCAACATATAAACTACTTGGGTAGATTCTATTTCATCGCCTTTTTGCAGTAAGGTAAAGGAGCTGATACAATTATCTGCTTTATATCACTGTTTAATGTTTTGCTAATCCTGTAGGGTGCAGGGAGGGAGGAAGACTGAACATTAGTGCCCAGGCTGCTCTGATTAGCCCCCTTAGTAATTGTCTGTTATTATATGGTCTATTCAGTTTATATAAAATCAATTTTATTCATTTCTTATTTTGACATTCCACATATTTCATTTTGACAGTCCACATATTTCATTTCTGTCAAAAATGTAAAACTAAAATAAGGGGGGAAAATAGCAGCAATCTTACCAATAGCAATATAACAATAGCAAGAACAAAATAATAATAACAGTAAAAAATGAATGATCAGAACTTCTCTTCAGTGATTTAGACTTTCAACTTCATGGTTTTGTACATACTCAGACTGGAGGATTAGAAAGAAAGAGCCAATGGTTATATGATCTCCATATAATCAGTGCAGATGAAAAGCATACATTTGTCTTGGCTGTGTGTGTATCTATCTCTATCTCTATCTCTATCTCNTCTCTCTCTATCTCTATATCTATATATCTGCCAATGTTTTCTTTAAAAAATTAATATTTTATTTAAAGTTTGAGGAAAAACTGGTGACTGATTATTCAAACAATATTTAAAGAAGCAATTCTTTGGTTATAATTCTCTGATGAATAAAAAAGAAAGAAACTTTTGTTTTCTTTTCCTGACATGTCAAAGTTGTTGCCACTGTTGTAGTTTCAAAGCAATCAGTCCTACTGAATTTACTAGAAATAATACTGCATTGTAAGTCTACTTATATGCAACTATAAATCTTTGGAGAAACACAATCAAACCAGAGTCAATAGTTAGTTATGGTCCAGGTTTTTAATTTCGCTGGACAGCAAGTCAGAATTTCCTTTATCTAAATAATAATAATATGAACATCAGCCTTCTGTTGAATTGGTCATACCCTTGTTCTTGGAAATGTTCTACAGCTTTTCCTGCCTATGAATGTCATTTATGATTACTTGTCTCATTGTAATTTGTTCTTATTTAAAATTTCATATCAAGTGATCTTCATAGGCCTTATTTCATAGGTCTGACTAGGGAGAAAGTTTGGTGTAGTAGTTAAGGCACCAGGTAGAAACTGGGAGACCATGAGTTTTAGACCTACCTTAGATATGAAGCCAGCTGGGTTTTCAGACCAGTCAGTCTCTGTCCTGAGAAGGAGGAAGCAATGGCAAAAAAAAAAAGCTTGCAAAGAAAATTAGAGTTGACCTGGCAGTTGCCAGAAGTCAACCTTGACATAAATTCCTCATAGGTCTTAACTATGTGTTATTCCCTCTAACTGATTAATTGCACAGAGTGGGAGTATAACATATATTGTGACACAAACCATATGACTGACATATCCAACATTTGGATGCAAGTATAAAGGATGCAGGATGCATGTTTTGTCATGTGTATTTGTGTGTGTATGTGTGTGTGTGAGAGAGAGATGACACTTAGAATCACTTCCCTTTCTGTGAAAGCTTCTAATATATAATTAGCTTGAAGATATATAGAAAGCAGGATTTCAATACAGTTAGAATCTAAATATATAGGTTCCATGTGTCCCTGTGCAATTTGCTTATTTATATGGAGGAATAGCACTTAAATATCACCATGAAACCTTTTTATTACAAAGTTGTAATGCAGACATGGACTGATATCTGAGATTATTGTCAACAAAGGGGAGAAGTTGTTCAATATAATGGCATGCATATTGAAAGAATAATTGCAATTCTTATAATCCCTTCTTTAGAACAGCAATAACTACAAAATATGATAACCTATATTTTTATTTTATACTTTATTTTCAGTTTCTATATTGCTGGCAATTGCAGTTACTGGCTATATATCTAATTTAATACTATATTTTAAAATTTGAGAGCTTTTAAAAAAGTTGTAAGATATTTTCTTCCTCTTATTTTTTTTAAAAAGATTCAAGATTAATTCTGTCCTGAAGGTTGTCAAAATCGTCATCATTAGCAAAACACATCTGAAAAACAAAGTCATGTAAATGTGCAGTACCACATATACCATATTGGTACCAATTCCCAAAAAGGACTCTTATAAGATCAGAGGTCTATTAAAAATACAGAAATGTTTGACAGCTGTTGCTGAATAGCATGGATGCAAGGCAAAGATCTGTCAATACCATGTAGAAAAGAATGTAATTAAGAAATTCCAACTATATTGGTATTACACAAAATAGCTGTCTATGCTTCTTGTAAAAAATAAAATGAAAGAAAGAAAGAAACACATGGGAAAAGACAAAGCAGGGATTCTTTTTATTAGATTGATTCTTTACCCAGTTATTCAAGATTGTATTGTTCTTGATACTTTTTTGATCTGTGACTGAAAATAGAGAGCTGCTACTGTTGTTATGGTCATTCAAAACAAAAGTTTATTTTCTCCTTTTCTAAAAAAAAACCCAACAGAATGTTGGATAGAATCAAAACCAAACCTTTTTTTCTTTATAAGTTTTTTTTTCTTTTTCCTTTCTTTTTCTCTTTTTGGCAGAATTGCCTCTACTGACTTACAGCATATTCTTGAGTCATTCATCCAACTAGCATTGTAGCAATATAAGAGTAAAAAAGCTTTATATTGCCTAAGGAAGGGGAGGACTACAGTGACATAGCTGTAAATAAAAA
Organism: Ophiophagus hannah; assembly: GCA_000516915.1. NCBI lineage: Eukaryota > Metazoa > Chordata > Lepidosauria > Squamata > Elapidae > Ophiophagus > Ophiophagus hannah. The sequence goes on from AZIM01000913.1 coordinate 181,221, forward strand.
TTATATAAAGTGTGACATGGCCATTGACACTTTTTAAAAATCCTTTTTTAACACACCGGTTTCCTTTTTCTCTGACATTGTTTTTCTCCCTGATTCACCTATTTTCTTTTTCTCTTTTCCATCTAGCCAAACAAGAGTTCCAAGGAAGAGATAGATAATTTTAGCCATAGTTTGGACTGATTGCTTAAAGCTTGCTTTTCACTTCTATGAATTGGAGTACATCAAGGATGTATAAGCTGAAGCCTAGAGCCACAAGAGAATTCAAAGCTTTTGTTAGGATCCGCAAAGTCCAAAATATGCAGTAAATTTAGGACTGCTAATTATAGACTTCTGGACTACTATTATCCTCTAGAAGTATTTGAAAAATAACTCTAGGAGAGTATCAGCAAGCCTGTCTGTCTGTTTGTCTTCTGTATCTGTCTATCTTATCTATCTTATCTATCTATTTATCTATCTTATCTATCTATCTATCTAATCTATCATTGTCTGTCTATCATCTCTCTCTCTCTCTCTCTCTGTCTCTCTCCCTTTCATCTTCTGCCATCCCCTTCTCCTTTTGCCATATTATCAAATATTTTTCTGTTTGATCAATGTGGCAAATTGAGCTACATGTGAACATTATTTACTTCCCTTTGCTCTTTCTGTAACACTAGTAATGTATATCAGGACACTATGACATTTTAGCAAATCCCTTTATTGAATGTGAGATATTCTAACTACTCTCAAACATACATGAGAGAGATGCTTACTTTGATCACTGCCAACTCAGATTAAAGATCAAGTGGATGGCTATGGGAGAATTCTTAGCATTAGATGCTAAAGTATAATTGGAAACATTGTGGAGGATGTTCTATTCAGTTTATTGAGGCAGACACAGTTCCTTAAGCCTTTACAAGAGCTCAACTTTAAGAGAGCTCAGTGTCCACTCAGGTTTTATGTAATGTACAGGGCAACAGCTGATTGCTATGTCAATACAATTGAAGAATCAATGAATTTCTATTTGCAGAAGAAAAAGAAAAGAAAGAGGATAAGAAGATGAGGCAAAATAAAAAGAAAGAAGAGTAGCTTGCTATCAAAGTGTTACTGCTACTTACTAAAATAGTTATTGACAAGCATAAAATTAGTTTCAATAGCACTGAATTTTATAAGGCATTGGGGCATTAACTCTGAGGGGCCAAGTAACTAAAAAATTTTCAGAGAAGAGTTGTAATAAAACAATGCATAATTAAGAGCTAAATCTGGCATGTTTAAAATATTTTAATTGATTTTGCAATTTGATTTTTTCTTCTCAGCCAATTAGGATGGTTTAAAAACATTTCTGAACCTTTACCACCTGCAAAATCCTTTCTCCTTTCTTCCGGTATTGGTTGACTGTCTAAAAAAAACTGAAGGAAAGGCTACTCACACAAAGTAAATAGGATTTCACCACTCAAGTTGCTGGTCTAAGGAAGAAGTGGCTAAATCAACATAGTCCATTTTATGTGTATATCACATGCAACCTACATAAGAGAAACAGTGGCTCATTGGCTTAATGACACTGGAGGCAGCCTTTGCTCCAGTAGTTCAAGTCCTAGCACAACATGGTAGGGTGAGCTTGTCCCAGCTTCTACCACCTAGTAGTTTGAAATCATGTTATATGCAAGTAGATAAATAGGTACCATTTCAGTTGGAAGACAAGCAAGTGTTTCATGCAGATGGTCAAAATTCTGCTGGCACTGGACCTTCCTAGATGTGATTCCCATTTATGAGGCTACTTTGGTGGAAGGAGAAGGCCCTGGCTGCTTGCTGCAGGATGCCATTTGTCTTTGTTTCTGGTGCAGAGCTAGCTTGCCCCTTGTGATGGACCTTGGAAAGTGTGCAGGCATGAACCAAACATGTTAGCAGTCTTAGGCAGCCTATATTAGCATTGTAGTCTCCTGGCTAATGTAATATTGCCATAGGCTAAATAAATAATGCAATCCACATAAAAGAGGTGGGCCTTGAAACCCATGTTCATATAATGTCAAGTAACATCTAGGCTAGATAATGGAGTATCTATCACATGGCAGTACTTCTTTGCAGAAGTGTTTCTCTTTCAATTGTCTAATAACATCAAAACGATTATGTCTGAGTAGATTTATGTAGCTTTTCAGTGAATTCTGGAACTGTCTTCTTGAAAGAGGAAAATAGTTTTATATAACTCTTTGATTAACATTGAAGTTTGGGATGAAGGGATCTTTCTTCCATAGGAAATATAGAAAAATTATGTGTTCTTCAAATTCTATTCTATTCTATTTATTTAGAAGATTTGTAGGACTGTCACTCTCAAAAGAATTCTGGGTGGCTCACAACACAATAAAACATGTAACAAAAATTAAAAACCCAGTGCCTCAATCTATCTTCCAGAATGTCTCAATAGCCCTTCATGGGTCCCACCATTTTGCCCCAGTGCCTGGGTAAAATGCCAAATTTTAATGGTCTTCCAGAAAGCTAAGAGAATGAGGGCCTGTCAGATTTCTATGGGAAGAGTATTCCATAAGGTAGGGGCAGCCAAAGAAAAGACATGATTCCACTAGGTAACAATATTTCAGGAAAGAGATCTGGCCCATGTCCACACTATTTGAGCTAGTAGGGTGGGCACAGACCCTCAAGGAGAGGCAATCTCCTCTAGCTGGGCCTGTTCCTTAAACTTTAATCCTTAAATTTAGGATTAAGTTATGAAGCTAGTATGATTTCTTTCCTTCAGAGAAGCATTATATTTAATGATTGAAATTAAAATATTGACAAAGATTTTTTAAATCTAAATAAAAGTTGAAAGTGTTGCTTTCTTAGCAATGGTTATATGTTGCTGCTTTTTTTTTCTTCCTCTCATTTTAAGCACTGGGTAACAGCAGAAAAAATAGCAACTGATTTTGGTTAAATAGATTGGGAAACATGAATATGACTAGGACATATGATTTTCCACAACCCCTATGCCTAATTCAGAACAGTTTTCCCTTTGACCAGTGTTGGGGATCCTGAGGTACAAAACTTATGCAATTGAAATAGTTTATATGAGTTTCATTCACTTTGACACTCCTTCCCAGAAGCAGCTTCATATTTATTGTATGGGCTGGATAATAATACTTGATTTCTACGAATGATCTATACTACATTTTGAGTTCCTGCCAAAGAGACTATGTCTACTTTTGGGGGGGGGCAGGGGGTGAAGAGAATGAGTTTTATGGGAAGAGGATCTTTGTTTCCCATAAATGATGAATCAATCCATTATATTTGTGATAATCAATGCCATGGATTCTCTTCATGTCAAAGTAGGGGGGAAATCTTGGTGAAGAAGCAAATCATTATTAATTCATTCATTACAATAACATTAATCATGGTGAGCTAATGTGATATTAATGTGGCTAAAATACTATTGGAATTTCTCTGTAATATCAGAATTAACTAATGCACCATTGTTTTAAAGAGTGACTAAATTGATAAATAACACTGAAAGCTTTTTAAATGGGGCTAGACATGAATCTATCTACTTGTAGCTGGACAGGGAGATGAAAGGAGCACATTTACCAACCCACCCCCACACTTGTAGGGATGCTAAACTACATCCTTGCAAGGTCTGTGAGTTATTGCCCCACTGAAACGGCCAATCAGTTCCTCCTCTAGCACAGTACTATTCCAGGAAATATTGATATGGTATATTAGCACTTCTGGGAATGGCATAATAAGCTGTGATGTTTGTCTTCTGTTGTCTGCAGCAATCTGGAGAGTCCAGCCCATACTCAGACCACTCAAGATCCTCAGATTTGTTGCCCATGGAAATATACAGAAATGACCCCTGGAATAAAAAAAACCTCTGTCAACTAGGTGGAACCATTTTTGGTTTGTGAAGAATCACATTTTATTCTAATGTTCTTTTCCACAAATTTTTCTTTTTGCTTATGTTTACAAAGAAATGAGAAAACCTGCACTGCAATGAGAAACCCTCCTCCTCTAAAATGGAAAAGCTATGGGAATATTCTGAGAGAAGACTTTTTTGAACCTGTAAATATTTAATTTTAGGGCAAGATTAGAGCATAATAATTACAGTATTTTATATTTGCTTCAAAATGCTGCATCAGACTTTCATCCATATTCTTTGTATACATGTATACTGGGTAAAGAAGTCACATATAATCAAAAAAGGAAAATGGTAAACTAAAAGAAGAACATGTGTAATTTAATATGCTAAATTAGATGTAGAAATTATCTGAATTTAACTGAGAGAAAATATATTTCACCCAGACTACCTATTCAGCCTGTTGTCCAGATTCTGACTACATAATGTATTTCAATAGACAAATAGAATGATAGACAAATAGAGTAATGCCTGTTTATTTTTATGATATTTATAACTAACCTTAACAAATAATGGGCAGGAAGTGACTTTCTAAAGTAGGATATACTGTATATCTGGGCTAAGGAGAAAGAAAATTGGAAATTTTTGAGTGATATTTTAAAAAATGATTACTTGATATGACAAGTTATACTAGAAGTGCTCAACTGGGTGCCAGATTTGTTTGAAAACTTGCCATCTAGCTAGCATTTTTAATGTTGCAAAAGGAGGGAAATATTAAATGTAGGAAGAAAACTCATCCTGGTTATGTTTAATTAGTTAAACATTTAACTCTGTTTATATTGAAATCAGATGCAACCAAATCTAGGATATTTTTGTGGTCTTGTTTATTTTCTTCAAGGTCCACCTGACTCAAAACCTAATGCAATTCTGTCTGAAAAATTTGTGCAACTTTAAACTGCACCAAAGGCAAATGACACTGCCACGAGGGCTTCATGGGTTCCCATGCACTGATCCCAGAAAGCACATAGGACCTTCATGCTAGCTTAAAATGGCATGTAAAGCAATTCAGATAGCATTTTATGATTGCAGCGAAATAAACTGTATTCTTTTCCTTCACTCTCCTCCCTTTTTCCACTCTTTCTGGTAAGCATTAGCGAAGCATAATAGTAGTAGTAAATAGTGGTAGTGTAGTAGTGGTAGTATATAGTAGCGCAATAATAACCTAAGGCTTGATTTATGTAGACCTGCCCAAGCCTTTGGGAATGAACTAGCTCTCTACTCAATATCTGTGCTATCTACAGTGTTGATTAAATGTGAACTGCTAGACTACCTTTCTACTTAAGATTAAATAAGGGGGTTAATTGTGCAGGCTGCCAGTCTTCCTTGGCCTGGGAGGTCACAGCCTTCCTCTCTTTAACTTCTCAAAGATACTATCTGTATCAGAAAGAAACAATCCTCAATGCTTCATCAGTGACATTTGGGCTTGAAAGTGCAAGCTTGAAGAGGTCTTCTTTGGAATCTTCTCTGGACCTAACATGTCTCCAACTCCTTAGCCTATCTCATGACTGCAAACCGATGTTTCTCTTTTTCCCCAAAATTACATCTAAGTCCTTCAACACCATTAGTAGCATCATCATCGAATTGGAGTTCCAGTATGTGATAACCCAAAGATTGACAGAAATAGGTCCCAATTTATTGTGTGAAAACCAGGTCTAGATAACCTTTCTAAATCCAGCAGGATTGGGACCAACCAAATATCAGAAAGAAAGTTATTCCATAAAATAAAGATCACAGCTGAGCAGGCATTGTTTCATTGAAGGGATAAGGAGTGCATCCTCGGTAATAATTTCATGTACTCATCTTTTATATCATGAACTAGAATAAAATTAGTTTACAAACTGACAAGCAATTGGACTGGATCAGGGGTGTCAAACTTGTGGCCCACGGGCCAGATGCATCACACGCTGGCCACACCCACCCCTGGTTTAGCAAAGAGGAAAAAAGTCATGATACGTCACGTGATGACAATGTGATGTTGCGAGTTTGACACCCATGGACTAGATGAACAATTTTATGTAATACAATTTTCACACAATAAACTGGGACCTATTTTTTCCCAAGACCAAAACATTTCAGATAATGAAGCAGAATAGAAAAATACTGTGATGCCCCATGTGCAATTTCATTCAAACAGTTTGTTTTCACTTGAAACAGCTGAATTGTTATTTTATTCTCTAGGCATAGCTGTTATAATCATAACTAATATGTAATGATATTAATAATTTGTTCACCTGTACTAACAGACTGTTTAGTTAAAAAGAAAGATTTTAGCCTGAAAACTACTCTCCAAATTTGCAGCTGTTTTTCTTCTAAATACATTTTGTGTCTTAACTATAACTTGAATTTTCTCATCAGATAGATTGGGGAACTTGCTCTGTATTATATTTTGTATTCTCTTTAAGAAACCATTGAAGAATTTAGTATTCCTGAGAGCACTCAGTAAACTTCTAGATCTCTTGGCGATATACAGAAGTGTAGGCTTTGTTTGGCATTGTTTTGTTTTAAGAAATGGAAAAATAATTATAAAACATATTATGCTAATAAATCAAAAAAGGCACTTGAAATAATCTCATAAAATGTTATGGTTTAAATAATGCCCTTCATCAGTATTCTTTGTTTAACATTTTATGTTTATTGATAAATGAAGATGCATTTAAATAATTCAAACAAAACATTAGCTGCAAGCAACGAATTAATAATTGATAGGACTGGAAGGGGTTGTTTCACTTGGGAAATAGATAATATTAGCTTAATGTGGGGCTGCAGGAACAGAGGAAATGTAATGGATCTGCCTTTTTAAAAGTGATGATGGTTATTGTGGTCTAAAAGTTGCTACAAAGGCAGAAGCGGGATAGCTCTGTAGCTGCAATAGATTTCACTCAGGAGCTGACAGTGCAAATTGTGGTTTGATGGACCAGATTTATACATGGAAGGAGATCTAATGAATTTGACATATTTTAAAAGGGGGAAGAAATAAAAACATTGAAGAGATTATTTTAAAGAGAAAACAAAACCATAGAATTATGAAGTCTTCAAAACAATACAGATGAAATAAAAAATTGTCTATCTTCTACTTAGCCATTATTCCATTCAGCAGCATTCTTAATATTAAAATAATGATGTTTCATTTAATTTTCATTTATTGTCTTGCATTTGTATCCTGTCCCACTCCAAAGGCTCCAAGCAGCTGACTTTCAATATTAAAAACACAATAATGGCAAAAATAGAATAACCTTAGTGTATCTATAGTAATAAAAAGAACATAAATAAAAGCCAAAAACATCTCCATCCCTCATTCTGAGTGGGTCTGTGAAAGAACCAGATCTGTGTGGTGTTATTATTATTATGGGTTGTCACACAGTCAAGCCAGATATTGATATGGATTAGGTATTTTTGTCTGCTTATTGAGTCCTTCCCAAGGATAGCAGATGTCGCTGTTTGATGATGTAACAGATACCATCGCAATAAGTAAGCTGTTCCAAGTAAAGCTGCCTTTTGATAAATTTGTCAGTACCAATGGCATATTATTATTAGTATTAGTGATGGTAATGATGATGGTGATAGAATCAATATTAAATAAAGCATTAAGAGAAAAACCAGAAGAATATTTGGAGAGAAAAAGAGAGAGAAGAGAACACATATAAACACCATTCACACTCTCCTCTTGGATTTACTCTTCAGTGGGCAGTGTATATCAAGTATCAAATCTGGGGCAGAGGATAAGTTGGGGTAAGATGAAGAAAGCTGCTTTGCTTTTGAGCCACTACAGACCTCAACATGACATTTAAAGATTTTCCCACCTCGAGGATAGGGACATATGCTTGCTCTTTTGTTTTAAAATACTTGTAGTGCTTTTAATAACACCATTACAGCTGTTCACTAAATGATGCCTCAAGAACCAAGCACTACAGTATAAAAGAGGCACAGAAAAGGAGCTGTTGATGTTGCCAAGACACAAAAACTGAACATATGGTCATGCTGTAAAGGTAGTCAAAAACAACAACAACAAGCAAACATGGCCAATGTTTGTCAGTGTGGATTCTTGAGTGAATCTTCACTCCCCTTTAAAATTACCTTTCCTGATCTGAATTACAGTTTTATTAAAACACAAACCCATTGGGAAAACAATTTTAGAAATAAATGTATTGAATTCTGATGCCGATTAGCCCACACCAGAGATGGTATTCAGCCAGTTCTGACAGGTTCTGGAGAACCGGTATCGGAAATTTTGAGTAGTTCGAAGAACTGGTAAATACCACCTGGTTGGCTCTGCCCCCAACTATTCATTGCCACCTGAGTCCCAGCTTATTAGCTGTGTCTTTTTTTGTTGCCCTGCACAGGAGAATGGAGCTGGAAAGTATGTTAGTGGGGTGGGGATTTTAAAGTATCCTTCCCCTGGAGTGAGGTAGAAATGGAGATTTTGCAGTATCCTTCCC